>BLSH010284136.1:1410743-1421068 GCA_018402905.1 Glandirana rugosa
TCTTTATTGGACAGTTATACTATTAAAACACCCTTTTTTTAGAAGTAAAACGTTTCTTAACACCCTTTTTTAATGTTGAAGTTTTTTGAGTGGTACGGAGAATGATTTATGTAACCCTACAGATGAAAGGTTTTTTCTAATAAACTTTATGTCACTCTAGACTCGTACACGTCTCGACAGTTGTGACGAGATGTTTTAGGGGTTGACCTCGCCCCTGTACCCGTCTTCCCCCTCTAATTCTTATCGTCCTAGTTAGTTCAAAAAACATCTTATGTCTTTTGCTTAGGGTGTCACTGACTCATACTTATCGTACATTGTGTCGTAAATGTCTATCAACGTCGCACGACCGCGCAATTTTCAGTTAAAGCGACGCAGTGCCGAATCGCAAAAAGGGCTCCGGTCCTAAAGCTGGAAATCCTTCCGGGGCTGAAGTGGTTAAAGTGTCATTAAACCTACATCATTAAAAACTATCTGTAAATGCTGTGTTACATGCTATTCATACTCAGTCACTGTGGGATTCGTTTTCTGTATTCTACAAAAAACTTGATTGATCCTGCTATTCTTAATCTCCCCCTTCTGCCCATGTCCCCGCTCCAGTTGGGGATTTTGTAGAGCAGTGTTGACAGCTCTGCACATGCTCAGATCTCACTGTATTTCAAATAATCTTTTTTGGAAAGTAGACATCCCAATGTATTTAGTAAGAGGCATGGTGAGTTTTTTGAAGTTGTAATTTTTTCCCACAATTCTTTGCAAAATGAAGATTTTTTTCCCACAAAATTATCATATTGACAGGTTATTTCTCTCACATGGCATATGCATACTTGCAGCTACACCCCAAAACCCATTCCGCTACTCCTCCTGAGATGGCGATACCACATGTGTGAGACTTTTACACATACTGGCCACATACAGAGGTCAACATGCAGGGAGCACGGTCAGGTGTTCTAGGGACATAAATTACACATTTCATTTTTTGACTACCTATTACACTTTTGAAGGCCCTGGAGCACCAGGACAATGCAAACGCCCAAAAATGACTTTATTTTGGAAAGCAAACACCCCAACAGATAATCTAGGAGGCATAATGAGTCTTTTCAACATGCCTTTTTTTCCACAAGATTTTGGATTTTGAAAAATGATGTCAGGATGAGCACTGATGTGGCACAGATGAACACTGATGTGGCATGGATGTGGCACAGATGAGCACTGATATGGCATGGATGAGCACTGATGAGGCACAGATGAGCACTGATGTGGCGCGGATGAGGCATGGAAGAGCACTGATGTGGCATGGATGAGTAAAGATGTGGCATGGAGGAGGCATGGATAAGCACTGATGTGGCATGGATGAGGCACGGATGTGGCATGGATGCAGGGCCAGTGCTACCATTAGGAAAACTAGGCAGCCGCCTAGGGCACACTGCCGCATACGGACGCCCTACCGCTGGTTTCCCTACTTGCCGTCTCCTGCTGGTCTCCGTGCTATGTAAGTCGGTGCGGTGCTGACTGTATGCAGGGGATGCCTCTGTCTGCAGCATGTAACTAACTCATGTGGCAGCCACCCCGTCTGCAAGTAAGTAGTGTCAGAGGTGCAGCACAGCACTGAAGGACTGTGTCCCGATGGAACGGAAGCCCATGCAGAGCCTCGGTGAGTGATGAACACTGACATTGCATTAGGAATTAGGTAAGTCAGTGTAGTGGTCAGGTAGGTTAGTGTAGGGGTCAGGTAGGTCAGTGTAGGGGCCAGGTAGGTCAGTGTAGGTGTCAGGTAGGTCAGTGGAGGGGTCAGGTAGGTCAGTGTAGTGGTCAGGTAGGTCAGTGTAGTGGTCAGGTCAGTCAGGTAGGTCAGTGTAGTGGTCAGGTAGGTCAGTGTAATGGTCAAGTAGGTCAGTGTAGGGATCAGGTAGGTTAGTGTAGGGGGTCAGGTAATGGTCAGGTGGGTCAGGTAGGTTAGTGTAGGGGTCAGGTAGGTCAGTGTAATGGTCAGGTAGGTTAGTGTAGGGGGCAGATAGGGGGTCAGTGTAATGGTCAGGCAGGTCAATGTAATGGTCAGGTAGGTTACATGGGCAGGGCAAGGGGGTGTGGTCAGGGGTGGAGCCAAGGGGGCTGCAAAATGAGGTTTCGCCTAGGGTGTCAAAAATCCTTGCACCAGCCTTGGATGGATGGGCACGGATGAGGCATGGATGAGGCACGGATGAGCACTGATGTGGCATGGATGGAGCACAGATGAAGTATGGATGAGCACGGATGAAGTATGGATGGGCATATATGAGGTACAGATGAAGCACAGATGGGCATGTATGAGGCATGGATGGGCATGTATAAGGCACAGATGGGTATGAATGAGGCATGGATGGGCAGGGATGAGGCATGGATGGGCATGTATGAGGCAACGATGGGCATGTATGAGGCATGGATGGGGCACGCATGTACATGTATGAGGCACGGATGGGCATGGATGAGGCACGACTGGTCATGTATGAGGCATGGATGGCCATGTATGAGGCACAGATGGGCATGTATGAGGCACGGGTGGGCATGTATGAGGCACAGATGGGCATATATGAGGCACGGATGGGCATGTATGAGGCATGGATGGGCACAGATCTGCGCTGTGGGCACTTCAGATCCTGCCCACTCGTGCTACTGCATTGGCTTCCTCCTTTCCTCACACACTGTGCCGATCACGTGTAAGGAGAGACAAGACAGCTAAACCGGACATGCGCCTTTTTTTGACACACGATCGCTCCCTGATTGGATGGAGCGAACACGTAGTAAAGGGTTGCTGTCATCGACCCTTTATCTTGATCCCTGATGCGCGCCTCATGGGGGACGTCATAGTATGCCCTCACAGAACTAGCCAACTGCGCTGTAGCCGTCATTCAGCTATGGCCCGGTTGGCAAGTGGTTAAAAGCAGAAATGCATTAAAAATTTCCTTAAAATGACAGTACACAAAAATGAACAGATAGACAACAGAAGGCTCATGGATGGCCCTGTAAGCACCATGAAAAAAGTCACGGCCATCTTGGTTAGAGGATTTGTTTGATGTAAATACTAGACTTTGTTCGTTTTAATTTTTTTATTTTTTCTAAAATTCAAAAAATTTGGAACTCGGAAATTTGCGGTAAATTGGCAATTGCGTAATTTGGAAATTCGCAGTAATTTGGCAATTGTGGTAATTGCGATCATTTTGAAATTCGCGGTCATTCGGAAATTCGCGATAATTCTGAAATTTGGCAATCGGAACAGCCGAAAATCCGAAATTCGAAAATTCGGAAATCCGAAAATTCGAAAATAACAAAGAACATTTGAAATAATAACTAACTACACCCTGTTCCAAATTATTATGCAAATTCTATTTCAGTGTCACAAAGATTAAATATTTTGTTTTTCAGTTTAACTCATGGATGACATTGTGTCTCAGGGCTCTTTTGATCATTGAAAACAATCTCGGAAACCTGTGATAATTCGATTGCCAGGTGAGCCCAATTAAAGGAAAAACTATTAAAGGAGGGTGTTCCACGTTATTAAAGTGGTTGTCAACTCGTGACAACCACTTTAACCTACAGGTAAGCCTATAATAAGGCTTACCTGTAGAAGCACTGCATATCTCCTAAACCTGTACGGTTCAGGAGATATGCAGTGTATGTGCTGTGCCGACGTCATGTCAGCACATGCACAGTGAAGAAACGGCCTCCGTGCCGTTACTCCACTGCAACCATGCCGTGACTGGCGGCTCCCACGTGCATGCGCGGGAGTGACGTCACGCGACTCCGGCCAGTCACAGCGCTGGAGATCGCAGCCCCGGAAGGAAGAGGGACAGAAGATGGACGCGGCCTGGAGCGGGGACATCGCTGGACGCAGCAGGCTTCGTTTGCAGGTAAGTGGCACATAATGGGTGCATAGTAGCCCATTATGCTTCTAATTTACAGGGGACTATTGAGGAAGTAAACCCAATCTGGGTTTACTTCCTCTTTAAGCAGAGCACCATTTTCAAGCAATATGGGGAAGAAAAAGGATCTCTCTGCTGCCGAAAAGAGTGAAATAGTTCAATGCCTTGGACGAGGTATGAAAACATTAGATATTTCACGAAAACGTAAGCGTGATCATCGCACTATTAAGAGATTTGTGGCTGATTCAGAGCACAGACGGGTTTGTGCAGATAAAGGCACATTGAGGAAGATTTCTGCCAGATCCATGCATCGGATCAAGAGAGCAGCTGCTAAAACACCATTACATAGCAGCGACACAGATATTTGAAGCTGTTGGTGCCTCTGGAGTCCCACGGACATCAAGGTATAGAGTCCTCCAGAGTCTTGCAAATGTTCATAAACCTTCCATTCGGCTACCACTAACCAATGCTCACAAGCAGAAACGGCTGCATTGGGCAGAAAAATACATGAAGACTAATTTTCAAACAGTCCTGTTCACTGATGAGTGTTGTGCACAACCCTGGATGGTCCAGATGGATGGAGTAGTGGATCATTGGTAGGCGGCCACCCTGTTCCAACAAGGCTGTGATGTCAGCAAGGCGGTGGTGGAGTCATGTTTTGGGCCGGAATCATGGGAAGAATGCTGGTCGGCCCCTTTAGGGTCCCTGAAGGTGTAAAGATGACCTCTGCAAAGTATATGGAGTTCCTGACTGACCACTTCCTTCCCTGGTACAGAAGGAAGAACTATGCTTTCCGTAATAAAATCATCTTCATGCATGACAATGCACCATCTCATGCTGCAAAGAATACCTCTGCATCAATGGCTGCTATGGGGATAAAAGGAAAGAAAGTCATGGTGTGGCTTCCATCCTCCCCTGACCTCATTCCTATTGAGAACCTTTGGAGCATCCTCAAGCAAAAGATCTATGAGGGTGGGAGGCAGTTTACATCCAAACAGCAGCTCTGGGAGGCTATTCTGACATCTTGCAAACAACTTCAAGCAGAAACTGTCCAAAAACTCACAAGTTCAATGGATGCAAGACTTGTGAAGCTGCTATCAAATAAGGGGTCCTATGTTAAAATGTAACGTGACCTGTTAAAATGTTTAAAAAGTTAAAATGTTGTTCAAAGTTTGATTGAAATAGCTTTTGATTTCAGTAAATATGCTGCAAACACAACAAATGACAATTTTCAGTTCTTTACAACCTATAAAGTGTTTTGAAACTTACTGTGCGTAATAATTTGGAACAGTGCATTGTAAGTTTTTTATTTTGAAAATAAATACTGTTATCATTAGGAGGTTTGTTTGAATAAAATTTGAATTGTACTAGTTGATAACATGAGAATTATGCTGACTGTTGTTTGCATCAATTATTTAGGTAAATGAGAAAAATATCATTGGCATAATAATTTGGAACAGAGTGTAATAAATAACTATTAAATTATATGTATTGGAATTTCCTTGGAAATTGTTATTATATTTAATATTATATATAATTATTATTATGATTATTATTTCAAATGTCTTTCTTATTTCTGAATTTCCGAAATTCAAAAATAAGAACAAACATTTGAAATAATATAAAATAACTATTAAATTATACCAATACATTTCCAGGAGACCTTATATTTGGATGCCCTTTGCACTTTTTTGGGACTATTGTAATTCACATTGTAGGGGTTAAATTCTTACCATCGGCCTCCCCCTCACCTTACCTTGACTCACAGGGCCCTGGAAGTCCTGCTTATTCAGACACACACACTGGAGTGAAGAGCAGAGACTTGTTTATTGGGCGTGGCTCATCATGTTACGTATTCAAAAGACATGTGGGTGGGAACATCTCTGCCCACCAATCAGGTACAAATATAATGCATATTATATGATAAGTGCATTTCAGATGACAGATTTCCTTTGCTATAAGGAGAAGGCCTCCTTTATTCATTTAATCAATCATAACAATACACATATTATAACATATTAATTATTCATGATCTATAGCAAGGGTAGGCAACTTGCGGCCCTCTAGCTGTTGTGGAACTACATTTCCCATGAGGCATTGCAAGCCTGGCAGTTACAAATGCTCCCAGAGGCATAATGGGACTTGTAGTTCTGCAACAGCTGGAGGGCCGCAGGTTGCCTACCCCTGATCTATAGAATAGTCTTAACCTAAAATTGTCATTAAACAGCTTCTTCTGGTTGTCCCGCTGCTGGGCTATTCTTGGATTTTTGAGTACCTCATTTAAGTTACACTTTTACTATATAATGTTCTTAAATACGCTTAGAACAAACAGCTTCCAAGCAGAACCTAAAGTAGCACTCTACAGCCTGAAATATTATTCATCATTATGGCAAACAATTAGTTAACCCTTTACACATTGCATGTGGAATGTTCATGAATTGACATTTCGTATTGGATGAATTCTCATAACGCTGTTATATTTGTATGCACTCTGCACTTTATTATTTATAGCGCTGCACATTTTTTATATTACAGTAAATCTATTACTTCCCTGTTGACAAGACAGAGATCTGGGGGTGCCGGTGGTGTTCTATTGCCCGGCACCCGCTGATCGGCTTCTGCTGTGTAATATCACAACAGAGCCAGGTCGCCGGCGGCGCATGCATGGCCTGTACCCAGAAGTGCCAGATCACGTACTAGGTGTGTGATCTGGTGCAGCAGGGCTGCCTTGCCTCGGTATATATATATGTTATACATTTGGCAAGCAGTTTACCTGTGCAGTGACTTACCAAATACCTCATGTTTGAACATGCACAGAAACTTCTGAGACAGGAATGTGAAGATTTATTCTACTATAGGCTGTGCATATAGTGCAACAAACAACACCATAGGTACTATTCAAAGTTCTAAACATTGCTCTCTAATGGCCAGCATTCTTTTCTTCCTTTTTGGCTCTTCAGCCTGCTAGAGTTATGACTTGCCTTCTAAATAATTGCTGATAATTGCCTATTTATTCCAGAAATGTATTGTTTTCAGAGTCTGAAAATAATTGCATTGTTTTACACAAAGAAAGCTTCTCCATTAGTATTCAGCCCGCACCTTTTGCACAGAGAGGGTTACTGCGTTTTAATCTCTTGAAAGTGACTCCAGCAGGTTAAGAATAGAAAATGACGCTTTTACCCAACTGCTGACTCCGGGTTTATTTGTCACCTTCCTATCTATTGTCACAGCTGCCTCCTGTGATGCAGTCCCGGTAATCTGATCATTTGGAAGCACAGCTGGTAATGGGTCTTCCATAACACACAAACACACAGGCAAAGAGCAGGCAACGTGTTTTTCTCCTATTCCCGAGCCTTGGTGCAGCCAAGCAGCTAAAACTCGAACCGACAGCTGTTCTCTGGCTTGCAGTTAAACGTGGCCTTTCAGGCTTCTAAACTTAGTCTTTTAAGAATAATGAGCTACAAAATTCCATTCAGAAGCCTAATTGTTTTCTGTGAGCATGGTTTCTGAATGCTATGCGTAGGTTTATGCTGGCTGGGGGTTCTGCTTGTCCTAAAACCGCACAGTTTTATGTAAAAGCCTATTTTCATGATGTGCCAATGGAAAGTCTACATGCGGAAGCAGTGGGGACCGCTTTGGGCTATTAATTAAGGTGTAAGTGACATTTTTCATCACTACATAAATAGTGGGAACTACAATGGAATGAACTTGGGGAAGGGGGTAGTCTTATAAAATGTAAGTTGTAGAAAGGAAAAGTGTTGATTTTTTTTGCGATGGTAAATTCCAATAAATGTGGTTTTCCATTTTCCATTTCAGATGGGAACATAAATTCTTTCTGACAGTGGTGGAACTTTAGAATATTTATAGAAAAATTGTAAGGAGTATTAACTATTTTTTGTTGTTGATTTGTACATTACCTTTTATATGGGAGAAAGTATCTGTTTGCCATAACCAACTTTATCCCTGAGCAGTGCCTGCCTTCATTAATGAAGCTCCATAGTCATTAATACATTGGGATTGATTTACTAAACTGGAGAGTGCAAAATCTGGTGCGGCTCTGCATAGAAATCAGCTTCGAGTTTTTTTTTTCTTTTTATACTATGAACAGCTGCACCATATTTTGCACTCTTCAGTTTTAGTAAATCAACCCCATTGTTTGATATATATTTTTTAAAATACAAGCAGTCTAATATCCTGAATTTGATCAACCTTTTGCAGTCTCTGTATAGCAGAGCTAGAGTGTAAGAGCTAGAAGCAGTACAGGAAGCCAATCCGTAAAGCATGCAACAGGAAGAGAAATCGGAGTGACAGAGAAATGAGCTTATCACCGTGCTACTTCTCCTTTCATTGTCCAGTCTCAGTTGGGATGGGTCCAGGGTGACCTGGGCTTTGAGGGAGTGGTTTGAATCATGATGGCCATCAGACTTTTCTAGCAACAGAAAAAAGTACTGCATGGGGATATTTCTAGATTTGAATATTACAGAAAAAGCTGGTTTGATCTTTTAAGGGGCTGCTCATTTTATTTTGTGATTTTCATCAGGAGTTCTGCTTTATTATTTTTCTAACTGTTTCTGACTCAGCTAAACGCATTTTCAATTGAAGTGATGGTAAATAAATGTATATTCTGTAATGGCTGAGACACACGTTTCCATTTTGTGTTAGCATGTTGCAGGCTTCCCCAGTGTCAGAATACACCGATCAGTGCTTCCGGCTATAGCTATGCAGACATACCCCACTTTTAAGTATACAATGGGACCAGAGGATGCACGTAATATGAAAATGTACTTAAAGTGAAGCAATACTTTTTTTCACTTCTCCATGCATGTACTGCATTGCAATAGTCATTTACAGGCATAACTGATATGAATGATGCATTGATTACTAAACTAAACACAATATTAAAAGAGAAAATAAGCTTACCCCATCTGATTTATGTTGCAAGGCCAGAGCAGCTGAGAGACATTATTGTAGTAGGAAGGATGAAGGTATACAGTTATCTGCTGTTTTACAAGTCAAATCTTCAAAGGCGAGACACTTTCTTGCTGGCGAATTGGGTATACTACATGTAGAACTCAGAGTAGGACTTGATTGTGATTGAGCTGGAAATCCACTGTCAGGCATACAGGTATCTTCTGTTTCACAAGTCAAATCTTCAAAGGCGAGACGCTTTCTTGCTGACGAATTGGGTGTACTATAAGTAGCAATAAGACTAGGTGCAGGATGTGGTGGTAATGTCAGAGCTGGAAATGAACTGTCAGTTGATGATGATCTGGGATCAAAATGACTGTGAGTCAATGTTGATGATCTGCGTGCTGATGAACTTTTAGAAAAGTAAGTGTCTATGGAAGTTTGAAGTGTAGCTCCCTTCTTTCCCTGTAGATTTCTTTGCAACAGGCATAAGCCCCTGGAATGTTAGCTTTGACTTTGGAACTTCTTTCAAAATCCCTATCATGCTTTTCAAAAAGAGCCATGGTGCTATCAAGATGACGGAAAGCTTCAAAGAGAATATTTGTAGTTAAGCCTTCAGGCTGTTTAATGATCTCAACCCCATCCTGCACATCTTCTTTCTCCTCTTCAAGTTCTAGAAGATCTTCATTGCTGAAGGGCTCGTTGTGGAACGCAAACAGTTCAGCAACATCTTCTGGCTCCATTTCCAAATCTAAGACCTCTTTCACACTGGGTCATTTTCGGCCTGTTGGCCGATAATCCGACTGTTAGTATGCAGGACTCTACAGCCGATTCCCAATTGTCGTCCAACAGAGGTTGGTTGACAAGACTAGAAAACTTTTGTTGGCCGACAAGGCATTGGCCAATTGTTGGCTCGTGTGTACAGAAGTTGGCCACCAAAAAGTTGGAAGTGCAAACATGCATGCTCGGAATCCAGGAAGAGTTCAGTCGTGTAAACCTGTGTTCCTAATTCACAAATCACATTCACATTAAATTCCTCGTTATACGCTCGTAACACGTCACTACATTCCGCTTTATTGACGGATTACTTGACTACCATCAGTACGCTAGACACAACCGCCAACTGCAAAAAATTCTGCATCCTTTGCTGCCTCACCTTTCTTAGCCTTCAGGTCATTGAATGGGCTTAAGGCTTTGCTTTGTATAATTGGCTGGTTGACAGGAACGTGACGTGTAGTCTGATTTTCTATCCAAAGTATTAAGAGTCTTTCCATGTCTTCAATAATGCTATCCCTTTTTTTGAATTGTTGTTGTGTTAACAGGTGTAGCACTAGCACTCTTAATTTCTGCAATCATTTTTTCCCTCTTTTTCATGACTGTGTTAACTGTAGTCCGAGTAAGGCCTAGCCTTCGGCTTACTTCAGCTTGAGTTACACCTTCATCATACAATTTAATAATTTTAGCCTTCATATCCAAGGTAATATATTTATGGGTTTTTTTGTACTATCTTCCATTATTAATGTA
>BLSH010284136.1:1457674-1476385 GCA_018402905.1 Glandirana rugosa
TACTGGTCTCCTCATATGTCGTACTGGTCTCTCCATATGTCTTACTGGTCTCCCCATATGTCTACTGGTCTCCTCATATGTCTTACTGGTCTCCTCATATGTCGTACTGGTCTCCCCATATGTCTTACTGGTCTCCTCATATGTCTTACTGGTCGCCTCATATGTCTTACTGGTCTCATCATATGTTTTACTGGTCTCCTCATATGTCTTACTGGTCTCACCATATGTCTATTGGTCTCCCCATATGTCTTACTGGTCTCTTCATGTGTCTTACTGGTCTCCTCATCTGTATACCCCTCTGGTCATTCTGTATACCTCTCTGGTCATGCTGTATACTCCTCTGGTCATTCTGTATACTTCTCTGGTCATCTGTATACCCCTCTGGTCATTCTGTGTACTCCTCTGGTCATTCTGTAAACCCCTCTGGTCATCTGTATACGCCTCTGGTCATTCTGTATACTCCTCTGGTCATCTGTATACTCCTCTGGTTATTCTGTATACCCCTCTTGTCATGCTGTATACCCCTCTGGTCATGCTGGGCTGTATACTCCTCACACAATGGGTATAATGTATAAAGGGTGGGGCTTATGAGATATGGAAGGGGTCAAAAAGGAAGAGCGGATTCTGGCGCCACCCATCCTAAAATTCCACCATCTGCCACTGACAGACAGCAGTATTTTGCAGAGATCTGAGAGTAGGAGTGTTTGAGTAGTTTAGCCAAAGACATTGGGAAGGGCTGACAACACTTAGTTCACAAAAAAGCTGTGTGGTGTTGTTGTGTACCGGGAGCCATGTGCTGGCCTGCATGTCCATTATGAGTACAGCTAATCAAGTGGTGGGGGAGCACATGTACTGTTTAACCTATTCCTGCCCTAACATAAGGTGGTCCCCTAGACCTACCATGGCAATTTGGATACAGTATCTTCCTCTGGGTATCCATTGGAACCTGTCACTGCACAAGCACACCCTGTGAGGTTTTCAGCCTGGCTCAGTCAGCACATTCCAAGTACTCCTTCCCATACCTCCCTCGGGCCTTATGGCAACGGGCTACAATACCAGCCTCACCCAGCACAGTCTATTTCCACGTGATATCCCCATCTTCAGGTTGTGAGAAGGAAAAGTCCAAAAAAACAAAAGCCTGTGAAAGTGATTGTAAATCACCCTTATTTTTTTTAGCAAACATGGCATACTTACCTGCTCTGTGCAATGGTTTTGTATTAGGGTTTTTTTCCAGACTCCTGTGTCACATGTAAAGGGTCTGTAAGTAACCCCAAAAGTTCTTAACCTTTCCTCCTATGCATTACTCATAAGAGGGATCTCCAAGGGATAGAGCCTCACAGCCTACATTCTTGTAGCTTGGTCCTTCAGACACTTTTCATGACAATCTAATGGTAAAGAAAATGCTTCAAGACCACTTGCAGCAAACAACTCTCTTTATTGTATTTCAAAAATCTGCCAAAGTTAAAAACATTTAAAAGCTGTCTGGCCTGGTGGCCATTTAATGAGTAACATACATACTTCCTCAATGGCAGTGGCGGAGGTCAGTTGGATAACAAAGCCCCACACTTACCCCATCTAGGTAGCGGGAGGGGAGCATGCCCTGCGAGCAACAGCGGCTTCCAATCGCGTCGCCTCCTCCTTTGGATCACGGTGTCTTTTGCCATGCGTCTCCTCCTCCTAGGCATCCAATAGGATCGACCGTCCTTTCAGCCAATCAGATGACTGGTCTCAGGACCCACTTCCTGATTGGCCGGGGGGAGAATCAATGTGAAAATAGCGAATATTCATTCGCCATTGACACACAAGTGGGTGGGCTCAGAGTGCAGCTCTGTGCAATGCTCTATGCCCCGAGTTCACCCTTTTTTGAAGCCTGTTAGAGCTTCTGGCTTTAATCACATGCTTCAACCCCCCCCCATTGGAATCCTCCGCCCCACATGTAGATTAGGGAGCCGGATGCATGGATTGGGGGAGGGAAGCCCATGCGCCCCTAATGGACGGGCCGGCACTGCTCAAAGGCAAACGGATAACCCACTGCAAGGTCTACCTCTTTTTAATTCATAGAGGCGTGTTTTCTAAATTAACTCTTTCCCAGCAGTGGGGGTCTTGTCACGTACCTGACTGTGGAGCCTGATATGATGAGGGTGGCCTCTTGCACAATTCCTGTCCAAACACCCCTGGTAGTGGAGACAGGGACTGCTAGGGCAATGCAAGGGCACAGGTGCCTGGCAGCTGTAGGAGTGAGCTGTAACTTGGAGGCACAGGAGTCCTTCCATGGGTGGTGTGGAGTCTGGTCACAAGTCTTGTTCAGCGGGAGCCAGGCAGACAGGTGCAGAATCAGGATCAGTTGCAAGGTCGGGAACAGGCAGAAGTCGGTAACGTGCTGGCGGTGGGGTACCAAATCAGGAGGCGGAGCCGTAGTCATAAATCCAAGCAGGGGTCGGTAACATAAGCAAGAAGCAGATATAGCAGGCAGGGGGGATCCAAGAGAGGTGTCAGACGTAACCGGGTCAGGAACAAGGTCAGCAGACATGGATAACAATTATGAGCACAGGAACCATAGCTGAAGACAATCCAGCACTGAAGGCAGGCAGATTCTCAGTTTAAATAGGCTCCTGAGCGCCAGAATCTGTGGATGCATGCGCATGCTAATTTGTACGGGCACATGCTCACACGTATTCTAGTCCTTGCTAGTCTTGGTCTGTGACTCTGCAGATGTGCATTAGAATTAGCACTTGCTGTATGGGAATTAGCAGCTGCTGAATAGGAATAAGCACTTATTGCACACGAATGAGCACTTGCTGCACGAGTTCTCTGACAGGTCTTCACAAGACAACCTTGGGCAGGCTCCTTCAGGACCATTTATACAGAGCACTACTTCCCAAGATGCTCCAAAAGTGGTATTTGCCTTTAAAAAGTACATGTGAGGATAGAGCCCAGGCTTTATTATAAATGTATTAAAAAATATGCTCTTGCTTTCAGGAAGTCATTGTTTGGACTGTTCCCTTATAATCCAAATATGATTGGACTAGAATCCCTTGCTGACCCCTCAGACACCTGGGAAATTATTGACACTATTGGAAAAGGTACTTACGGAAAGGTTTACAAAGTCAATAACAAGAAAGATGGCAGTCTGGCCGCTGTGAAGATCTTGGATCCGATAAGTGTAAGTTTGCAGCATTCATCTTTATCTGGACATTATACTGTATTTATCTATGTTACATTATCGTTATACAGATAATGGTAAGAGTAGGAATAAACATAATGTGTAATGCGATGACCACAAAAACGCATCATATAGCAAGATATTCCATCTTGCCTGTTTAGTTCTGCCTATGTAGAATACGGTTTATCTTTTTATATTGTCTTTTTACTTTTACTTTTTACTTTTACTATTTTTTTTCAGTTCATATATGCACACACAGGCATAATTCAAAGCCTTCTCCTAAACCAGAACCCTTCTGAATGGCCAGAAGTGTCCTGGTGGCTTCCAAACCTATGCAAGCAGTGAATGGCTTTCTAACTAGAAAGCCCAGCATGCTCTGCAAACTAAATGTTTCTTTTTTAATCAAGAAGAAGTTTATTAAATAAATAAACAATTTCTGAGCAGGCAAACCATGAAAATCATGTGACATGCCAGTTCACAGTGATCGACAATAATACTTTTAAGCAAACAAGCACAGTGTGGTAAAGTGACACAGCGGTAAACAGAGACATGGCACGCAATGCATTACAGTAGCCTTAGGTCGATAGGGGAAAGACCAGGAGTATTTAACCAATCCTCCCATACCTTCTTAAATTTGGCAGGACAACCACAATGTGTTTAGATTAGATGCTTACAGTGCAGGTGTATCCCATATGATGTATCCATTCCTTGGAAGTTGGAGGGTTGGAGGGTACTTCTAGTACTGCAAGATAAGTTTACAGTCTTTGAATAAGGTCTTTGATACAGCCTCTCTAGTATGATCTTGTGGAGCCATTCCATCCAATATACCCAAAATACACTGCCTAGGGTCTATTGGAAGGGCAGTACGGAAAGCTCCGTTGATATGGGTGCAATATCTATCAAGGTTGGGACACCTCCAAAGCATGTGGATTAGATCTTCATGATTCCTACGACACTTACTACAAAGAGGATCTAGTAATAAACCCATTTTGTATAGCTTAGAATGGGTGTAGTCAAACCAATAATGTTAAATAGTAAAAACCATCAGTTTATAAACATTTACATTTTCCAAATAAAGTTAAAATAAAATTGACCAAAATCCATTATACTGTACTTTATCTTTATATAAAGAATAATAAAGAAAAAGTGTGGTTATTTTATACACTGAAGGTGAAAAATTAATTTCACTATTTCCCCAAAGGAGCTCATATAATAGGTTTGGCTTAACCCCCACTTCCCTATGCTGTTAAACCGGAGGTGCCAAAAGAAAGATTGAGTATCAGAGCCCATACTAAAAAATCCATCTCCAAACACTAATTTTGTTTAAATGATTGCAAGCTAAAATTAACAGGGCATGAGCACCACACTAGCTGTACCCCTAGTTCCTGGAATACTGGCATGCATACCCGATATATGAAAACTGTAGTAGGTGGCGGTCATGCTTTTAAAATTTAAAAACTGACAAAAAAATTAAAAATAAACATAATAATGACAATCTGTACTATCTGCAGCACACAACACATCACTTGAATGTAAACTTAGTACTTGTTTTTGTTAAATTAAAAATGCATTAGAATGAGGACTGTGCTTTTTCTTTGTCACTCCAAAGGTCAGTTTACAATTGTTTTGTAACCTCAAATGAGGTGAATAAATGAATGCTTTATCCTTTCATCAGAAAGAGTTTTGTAAAACACTTGAGCATTCCTTTCCATGGAATCTCAAGGTCCTCAGGACTAACACATCTTAAAGAAAGTATGCAAATTCTGACTTTAAGACATAGAGCTGAGGGCTAGACCTCACCTTCCTGCCTCCTGTAGCTCACTATTGCTCCTTCAGCATGGGCTGACTCATTTATCAATAGTTAATGGAGGGGGTGGAGCAGCATTTGACTTTGCTTCTTAAAATGAAGTCCAGGGTGCTTGAGAAAACGTTCAAATTTAGGTGCTGGCAGCTGAGACTGACTGTTTTTTTGTAGTGTTGTTACTTTAAAAAAATGTTTCTAACAAAAGGTATACTTTAAATAATAAATGCTTGTCTTATAGTTGAATGGGGTTGAATTCTGAAGTCTTACAAAAAATTCATAAGAAAACAGTGTGGTGATAAACAGTAGGGCATATATAAAAATGTATATTTAAAAAGTAAACTTAATTTTCACAAAAATATATATAAAATATATAACTGCTACACAAGCTGCCTTGTTATTTAATGTACCTTTCCAGTTTAATCTGAGCCTCTTTGACTTTCTGAAACTGCCAAATAATTCTGAGATTGCTTCTTGGCACCTTGGGACATTCTGTCTACTGTTTGTGTACAGTGCTTCCCCAGAAATTGTATTTCCTGCTCGTGTAATAGACACCCTGCTTTTCACAGAAGCTTGGTAAAGGGTTGAAGTCAAAATACAAAAATGACCTGCAAATGGAGTTTTATTTTTGGCAAGATTTGCTATGCAAATAATTTAGACAGTGTGGGAATTAGCAACATATGTCGTTTTATAATGCATTTGTATTTTTACCCGATTTGGACTTTTTACTTTTAAAAAATTAGAAGAGGGCAAACAGAAAAAATGAAATATATTTAAAAATTAATTTCCATATGTGCTTCTGAATTGAGATGTCAACAAATTAATTTCAAATTATACTCTAGATACGCATCATTAAACCCAGCTAACGCCAGGGTGACTTCAATTTATTAGAAAAATAATCTGTTTCATTTCACATCTTTTAATTGAATCACTTTTTGAAGATACATTCCTTCTGCATTTGTAAACAAATTGCTGTACTATTTAGACTGTTTGGGCTTTTATAATATGTAACATAATGCACAATCACCACTAAAGAGAATACAAATAGGCTATCTGTAAATGGCTACATGATGACATGTCCTGTTTCCATCTAAATGGAGATAAATAGACCAAAGCAAAGGATACCATGCCATATGTATGTGGAAAGGCTTGTCACAGTGCCAGGAAAGCAAGAAATCTGTAAAAACATTCATGGAAAAATGACAACAAAGGCTAATTCTGTTGTAAGTGGGATAATAAATGTGGTAAATTCCTTTTAAAGTGGATAAGGGGCATGCTGGGCAAAGCAAAATGGTTTGCTTTATTGCCCTATCCAGGGGCTTTGCTAGGTCTACAAAAGATCTGGGGCTAGAGCCCATAGCAACTAAGTAGAGTCATATGCTTGAGCGGGCATACACATGTATATAATATACATGTGTGCATGTGTGTATATATATATATATATATATATATATATATAAATATTGTTACATTCCTGAGTGCGGATCCCCCTTACAACAGGGTCCCCAGAGAGCCCCTTCCTTACAACAGGGTCCCCAGAGAGCCCCTTCCTTACAACAGGGTCCCCAGAGAGCCCCTTCCTTACATCAGGGTCCCCAGAGAGCCCCTTCCTTACATCAGGGTCCCCAGAGAGGCCATTCCTTACATGAGAGCCCCTTCCTTACATCAGGGTCCCCAGTGAGCCCCTTCCTTACATCAGAATCCCCGGAGAGCCCCTTCGTTACACCAGAGTCCACAGAGAGCCTCTTCCTTACATCAGGGTCCACAGAGAGCCCCACCTTACATCAGGGCCCCCAGAGAACCCCCCCTATACATCAGGGTCCCAGAGAACCTCCACATATATCAGGGTCCCCAGAGTTCCTCCCCATACATCAGGGTACCCAGAGAGCCTCCCCATACTTTAGGTGGAGGCGAGGGCAGAGCTGGAGCCCGCGCTACCCTGGCTCAGTCTGCCCCTGCCTAATGCATTCCAGACCGGGACATACCTGCAAATTGCAGAACTGCACCCACCCGGTAAGAGACTCGGGGCTATAGGCCCCAGACTCGGGGCTGTAGCCCCAATAGCCCCCCCTTAGCAACGCCCCTGGCCCTATCTCTCACCCCCATGTACTCAGGTTTTCTTTGTTCACCTCACTACTCCAGTCAGCTATTTAAAGAAGACCAGCCCGATGTGACAGCACTGGATCAGTCTTCAAGCACCAGTACTGCCACATGGAGTGAATCACGTGCCCCTTGATACCTAGAAGAACTGGCTATTTTGTTAGTTCCCAGGCAGCTGAAGGAAATGACAAGAAAACAAGTAAATGTGAATAAATGCTGCTTGGGGATCAGGCCTTAAAGAAAAACTGTTGCTTAGATGTGAATTATATTATTTTGTGTTTCAATTACATCATTATGCTTAAGGAAACAGTGTATTTATGGCTGCTGTGCTTTTAAGTAGTTAAGCTAACTAATGTAGTTGCATCACTCACCTCCATAGGGGTGGCTGGATTTTTTAAATGGGCTCTCCTTACCTGCCAGTGGTGACCTGCCCTGTAGCTGCAGCCAGCACCACACCAACCCGCAGATAGTGACAAACAGTACTTTCAATCTTCTTATTGCAATTTCTTTGGCCTTATCATCTAGGGAAGAGTAGGTTAAGGGTATGCACAAAAATAAGCAAATTCTCTTCAGATCCAGATAGGTAGCTATCTTCCAGTTTCTTAGGCCTCTGCCACAGGCTATTTTAAATTCTTCAATTGGAACTCAAACTCTCCTATTTTTTGCAGCCAAGAAAGCTACAACATTAGCTTCTAATGTCTGCAGTTGACATAGTGCTGCATATATGATGACACCAGCCATTTGATAACAGATTGGTTGAAAGCACAAGCAACTATAATAGTTCTCATTATCAGCACACCTTCAATTTAACTGATTTGGGAAAAAGTTAAAACAATGGGTTTAGTTCCACTGTAGGTTCTTTTGACCTCTGCCACAGGTCAGCTTGGATTTTTAGGTCCAGATGGTCTGTTAAAAGAACAAAACCTTTCTTCACTCGGGCTTTCTCCACCAAGCAGCTTAGGAGACAAGGACCTCTATGCATCTATATCCTCGCCAGACAAAAGGCTGGAATGGAAGGACTGGACCCCTCTACACAGACACTCTTTATAGAAGGTCACTCCAAATATTTATCTTCCTCAGCCCCTATCACTGGAATAAACCCCCAAGTGATTGGCCAAGGCATAGAGTACATATTCATAACCCAATACATTGTACCTTCTTTCTTTTATTATGGGAGAACACTCAATAACAGCAGGCAGAAGCAATCAATGCCCTGTGCTGGATCCTGGTATGGACAATAGGTCAGTATAAAGCTTATTCATTTATATTACAGCAGTATGCTTATGTGGGTGGAGCCAGGATGGACATCTTCTTTATGGTCCCAGAAACCATCTAGCAGTGATCTAGCCTAGCTCAACTCACATCTCTACAAGATAAGTACGGTAACTAACTGGGCATACATATTTATGTCTTCAGTAGAAACCCCTGGCAGCCAGGAAAATTAAAACCCAGCCAACTGAATCTCTGTTGGGATCTAAAAATGTCAGACACAACTGCCACTTGGTCAAGTTAGAATCAACAAGAAAACGTGAAAATCATCCACATGTTAATATTACTGTAACATTGATGGTTCTTCTGAAAGCTTGAATAATTTTGATTATTTTCTCTTTAGGATGTTGATGAGGAAATCGAGGCAGAGTATAACATACTGCAGTCACTTCCCAACCATCCAAATGTGGTCATGTTTTATGGAATGTATTATAAAGCTGATCAGTATGTTGGAGGACAACTTTGGCTTGTTCTAGAGGTATGTGAAAACTCAATATGCAGCTAAATATACATTTGAAACATGTATTACTTATACTTTTCAGGACCTTTGGTTCAGTAGACGCAGTGTCACTTACCTAGCTTATATTTGCTCTTTGGATTACAACTGAACATCACCAACTCAGCGGCGTACACCCCAAACCTTTTACTGCCTCAGAAATGTTTGTAAAACCTCAATGTGTGGATTTTAATGGCAATTATATGATTTGAAAATGATTTTTCATTTTAGATAAAATTACAAATTTATTGCTTACATTTTAAAAGCATAGTACAAAATTATACTGAAATATACATAGAAAAGCTTTCCATTGCACATACAATACATCTAACCACATGGGTGAAGGGGTTAGGTTTACATCCAAGAAATGGTATTTCCCATTGGTAACTCCTGTACCATAGTCAGACGCTGTACAGAGCGGTCGTTTGTTTCAACAGTCCACCTGATTGGCAGCGGACAGACCACTCCACAGATGCCCTTCCTTTTCCCCTCAGTTGGAGGCCAGAACGGAAAACGATTATACGTACCTACACAGCATTTGCCTTTATGTTGGATCCAAACATTGGACAATTATCCATTGGTTCCTGTACAGTGTGCAAGGCATAACAACACTTCTGCATGAGGAGTCTGTGCTTGGTTTGGAGGCTTCCTTGTCTTAGTGTCCAGTTGCAAATGGTATTTTATCCCTGATGAAAGTTTTTTTGCTTCAGCACATTTGCGAAACGCTTTGGATGTCCTCATCGACTGAAACCATCTCAAAGTCGCCTATGGTACAGGAGTTACCAATGGGGAATACCATTTCTTGGATGTAAACCTAACCCCTTCACTAATGTGGTTAAATGTATTGTATGTGCAATGGAAAGCTTTTCTATGTATATTTCAGTCTAAATTTGTACTATGGTTTTAATAAGTAAGAAATAAATTTGTAATTTTATCTAAAATGAAAAATCTTTTTCAAATCGTATAATTGTCATTAAAATCCCCACATTGAGGTTTTACAAACATTTATGAATATTATGGGATGTGGCAATTACACATACAGTAGGTGCCTATGGATGTTCAATTTAAACCTTTTACTGCCTAACATAGCTTTTCCACTATTTAACATTTTTGTCTGTGGCAACACTGGATATTATATTTGAGTGTATTGTGTCCTAGTGATTTAGGAACTTTAGGAACCAAAATATAGAGGTTTTTAGGGTTATGTTTTAATAGTCTAAAAACAATCCACCCACGCTAAATATATCGTACCTACAGTATCACACAAATGTGAGTACACCCCTCACATTTTTGAAATATTTTATTATATCTTTTCATGTGACAACACTGAAGAAATGACACTTTGCTACAATGTAAAGTAGTGAGTGTAAAGCTTGTATAACAATGTCAATTTTCTGTTCCCTCAAAATAACTCAACACACAGCCATTAATGTCTAAACCGCTGGCAACAAAAGTGAGTACACCCCTAAATGATAACGTCCAATTTGGGCCCAATTAGTCATTTTCCCTCCCCGGTGTCATGTGACTTATTAGTGTTAGAAGGTCTCAGGTGTGAATGGGGATCAGGTGTGTTAAATTTGGTGTTATCACTCTCACTCTCTCATACTGGTCACTGGAAATTCAACATGGCACCTCATGGCAAAGAACTCTCCGATGATCTGAAAAAAGGTATTGCTGCTCTACATAAAGATGGCCTAGGCTATATGAAGATTGCCAAGACCCTGAAACTGAGCTGCAGCACGGTGGGCAAGGCCATACAGCAGTTTAACAGGACAAGTTCCACTCAGAACAGGCCTTGTCACGATTGACCAAAGCAGTTGAGTGCACGTGCTCAGCGTCATATTCAGAGGTTGTCTTTGGGAAATAGACATATGAGTGCTGCCTGCATTGCTGCAGGGGTTGAAGGGGTGGGGGGGTCAGCCTGTCAGTGCTCAGACCATACGCCGCACACTGCATCAAATTGGTCTGCATGGCTGTCATCCCAGAAGGAAGCCTCTTCTAAATATGATGCACAAGAAAGCCCACAAACGGTTTGCTGAAGACAAGCAGACTAAGGACATAGATTACTGGAACCATGTCCTGTGGTCTGATGAGAACAATATGAACTTATTTGGTTCAGATGGTGTCAAGCGTGTGTGGCAGCAACCAGGTGAGGAGTACAAAGACAAGTGTGTCTTGCCTACAGTCAAGCATGGTGGTGGGAGTGTCATGGTCTGAGGCTGCATGAGTGCTGCCGGCACTGGGGAGCTACAGTTCATAGAGGGAACCATGAATGCCAACATGTACTGTGACATACTGAAGTAGAGCATGATCCCCCCTTTGGAGACTGGGCCGCAGGGCAGTATTCCAACATGATAACGACCCCAAACATACCTCCAAGATGACCACTGCCTTTGCTAAATAAGCTAAGGGTAAAGGTGATGGACTGGACAAGCATGTCTCCAGACCTAAACCCTATTGAGCATCTGTGGGGCATTCTCAAATGTAAGGCGGAGGAGTGTAAGGTCTCTAACATCCACCAGCTCCGTTATGTCATCATGGAGGAGTGGAAGAGGACTGAAGCTCTGGTGAATTCCATGCCCATGAGGGTTAAGGCAGTAATGGAAAATAATGGTGGCCACACAAAATATTGACACTTTGGGCCCAATTTGGACATTTTCACTTAGGGGTGTACTCACTTTTGTTGCCAGCGGTTTAGACAATTAATGGCTGTGTTTTCAGTTATTTTGAGGGGGCAGCAAATTTACACTGTTATACAAGCTGTACACTCACTACTTTACAATGTAGCAAAGTGTCATTTCTTCAGTGTTGTCACATGAAAAGTTATAATAAAATATTTACAAAAATGTGAAGGGTGTACTCACTTTTGTGAGATACTGTATATACTATTCCTGTTGCTGCTGCTCATAACACAAATGTATATTTAAACCACAAACCACAGTGCAAACAGTAACACAAATGTGCAAATTCCTTAAAGTGCAGTTAGTGCAAATAATATATACATATTACAAGAAAATAACAAAAAAGTCCACAGTGAATGGGTAAGCAGGTAGCCAGTGAAAGTCTGTGTTTGATACCAGTCCCAAACACAATTTATTTTCAAAAGTGCTTCTGTGCAAAACTGTTCTAAATTGATAAGGTGCTCCAATAATATCACACAGTGATCTGTGCTGTGTGCTCCACACACCGCCTTTGTGCTTTAACGCACCAGATGGTATGGACCCCTTAGTAATACCGCATGTGGGTCTATCAGGCTTAAGCTGGTGAGCAGGGAGAGGGCACTTTCTCTTTCTATGTATTTTCAACTCATGCATAAATGGAGAGAGAGTCCATATAGCGTAGTGTGTCTTGTTTATTATGATAAAGAACTAAAAACACACTTGCAATGTTCCAGATAAAAAAATCGCCCGTTACAAACATCCTTGGTAGGGCTGTCCGCTCGCTTCAGGAACTCGCTTGGTTCTCACACAACCTCACGTACGTTTCACCGCTCGCCAAACGTGACTTTGCTGAGGAACCAGAATCTACGTTGACGTGTTTCGCCCCTCCCACCGGATAGATAACGCCCTGTGGGAGGGGCAAAACGCGTCAACGTAGATTCCGTTTTCTCAGCAAAGTCACGTCCGGCGAGCAGTGGAATGGACCCGAGGTTGTGTGAGAACCAAGCGAGTTCCTGGAGCGAGTGGACAGCCCTGCCTAGGATGTTTGTAACAGGCGATTTTTTATCTGGAACATTGTAAGTGTGTTTTTAGTTCTTTATCATAATAAACACCACACTACACAATATGGACTCTCTCTCCATTTAGGCACAAATTGGAAATACATAGGAAGAGAAAGTGCCATCTCCCTGCTCACCAGCTTAAGTCTGATAGACCCACATGCAGTATTGCTAAGGGGTCCATACCATCAGGTGAGTTGAGGCTCCGTTCACATCTAGGCGTATGGGGGGTAACAATCAAGGTAAAAACGCCCAAACAGAAACGCGGGACGCCCGTCGCCCAAAAGAAGCTCATGTACTACTTTTGGGTGACAGGTGTCCCCTGACGAATCGTGGGAAAATCGTGCCGCGTTTGGGGTGCTATTGGAATCTACAGGCGCGATTTTCCCGCGCCGGGGGTCAATTGTGGTAACAACACCCGAACAGAACTACGGACGCCTGTCACACAAAAGAAATACACAAGCTTCGTTTGGGTGACGGGCATCCCGCATTTCTGTTTGGGCGTTTTTACCGCGATTGTCGCTCCTATACGCCTTGATGTGAATGGAGCCTCAACTCACCAGATGGTATGGACCCCTTAGTGATACTGCATGTGGGTCTATCAGCACACAGCCCAGATCCCTGTGTGCTATTATTGGAGCACCTTATCACTTTAGAACAATTTTGTACAGAAGCACTTTTGGAAAGAAATTGTGTTTGGGACTGGTATCAAACACAAACTTTCACTGGCTACCTGCTTCCCCAATCACTGTGTACTGTTATTTTCTTGTAATATGTATATATTATTTGCACTAACTGCACTTTAAGGAATTTGCACATTTTTTGTTACTGTTTGCACTGTGGTTTGTGATTTAAATATATGTTTTAATAGTGACAGTCGGATGGGGGAGCACTAAACATAAATAACACACTGGCATTGGTGGAAATTTGAGGACAACAAACAACTATCATGACAATGGGGTTGATCTACTAAAGGCAAATATAATGTGCACTGGAAGTGCACTTGCTCAATCACTTAGTAAATGAGGTAAAGTGTCACTTTGCAAAGAATACTCAATCACATGGGCGGCACAGTGGTGTAGTGGTTAGCACTTTCTGCTAGCAGCAAAATGGTTGCTGGTTTGAATCCAGACACTACCTGCCTGGAGTTTGCATGTTCTCCCCGTGCATGCGTGAGTTTCCTCCGGGTACTCCGGTTTCCTCCTACACTCCAAAGACATGCTGGTAGGTTAATTGGGTCCTGTCCAAATTAGCCCTAGTATGTGTATTAGTATATGTATAAATGTGAGTTAGGGACTTTAGATTGTAAGCTCCTTGAGGGTAGGGACTGATGTGAATGTACAATGTATATTTTAAGTGCTGCGTAAAATTGACGGCTCTATGTACCTGAAATAAAATAATAAAATAAAATAAATCACATGCAAATTAGAAAACAGTGTTTTTGCTTGCACATGATTGGAAATCTGCAGAGCTTCCCCTCAGGTCTAGCGTAACTGCACTTGCAGTGCATAGTATATTTGCCTTTAGTAAATCAACCTCCCCATGTAGGCAACAAATGAGCCATAGTGGCATTATGTGGGCAAAATACAGACAATCATGACAGTACATGGGATAAATGAACAGCGGTGGCAACACAGGGGCAGCAAACAGGCAAATGTGGCAATATGTGGACAACATACAGGCAATGGTAGCTATATATATGCAACAAATGAGCAATCATGACAATACATTGGCAACAAGCTGGCAATGGCAGCAATGGATAGGCATTAAAACCCAGGAACAATATTTGGACTCTAGTCTGTCTCACTTTACCCCTTACTTCTAATCCAGGCACTGCCAGCATAGTAGTAGTAGTCTTCCTTACTTCTTCAATGAGAGGACATGTGAAGCCAGAGCACATACCTTCTACTAAAGCCTCGTACACATGGGACGATGATTGCATACAACAGGTCCTACTAACGACCGTTGTATGCGATATCGATTGTTCGTATGTGCGATTAGAACAGTCGAACATACGACGGTCGTACAAGGGAGTTGTATGAGCAGACTAGAAAATGTGGTCGTACCAACAAGCGCTCATACGACCGTTATATCGTGTGTACAGAGCAGTTGGTACAACAAGTTGTATTGTGCAAAACACGCATGCTCAGAAGTCAGGAACGGCCGGATGCTAATTACATGCACCTGACAGTTCTTCTGTGCTCGTACGATCGTGTAGTGCAGTCAGTATGCTAGATACAACAGCCAACATACGATTTGCGATGATCGTACGTGCGATCGTCTTCCCGTGTGTACGAGGCTTTACTCTCTTCCTCAAAGCACCAGCTCTCTGCTCTACCCACTGCATGACTGGCTTATTCTACCCTTGGCACCTCTGCCTCTAATCTACTACTAGTAACTCTGAGTCAAAGGGTTTCTTCTAGTTTATAGAGAAATCTACAGGGAGGTGTACTTACAGTGTGGAATTGTGGATAAAGAAAAGACAAATGGGGCATAGGTGGACCCATAGCAACCAGACAAATAGCTTTATTTATGCACTCATACCTGGCTGCCTTAGGTGCATTTTGTGACAGTTCCATTACAAAAATGTTCCTTGATAGAAGTGCAGCTAGCTCTCAGTAAAAGCAAAAAACAAATACCCATAAATGACAAGGCAGCCTGTGGCCATGAGGTTTGCAGGGTTTTCTCTCTCTCCTGGATAGCCCTGTGCTTTATGCTCATCTTTTCAGTTCCTTCTCTTTGTTACACCGCACATCTATTGCTTCTTCTTCACGTTACTAGTTGATTAATACTTGGCTTTAAATGGATTGGTTTATTGATCCACCTTTACATTTTTTTTTGCTCTTTTTTTCTATTCACTTTCTATTCACTTTTGTCATTGTTTATTTATTGGATATTGAATTGTGTCTGCAATGATTAATCACTCTTTAATCATGTTGTCAACTCTATGTTTATTTTCTTTTTTTAGTTATCTGTATTCTAGGTTTTTTGATTGGAATTGTCTCTCCATTTAAAGCTCTCTCCTTTTTTAGTTTGGCCTGTGACCTTACCATAAATAGTCAGATACCTATGGGTGGGGGGGACCCCTGTCCATCCTTGATTGTTGAAGCCACTGGAAAAAATGGCATACCCACCTTTCAGTTAGGGATCATAATGCCCGATTTCCACAGAATAAGGTTGCAGTCTTGATGGTAGGAGGTGTTTTTATTCAAAGGAGCCCACACTTTAGGGAATTTGAGCCATCAGGGCTGTGTTATATGGCCAATTTTTAAATATTTGAAAACACTATTTTGAAGAGTACTAAAGCCAACTGAGTTTGTAATGTGGAGATTTCTGGATTACTTGAAACAGAGGTTTAAGATCAGATAAGCCTGTAAAATGCTATAGCATTTCCAGTTTTTTGGGGTTGTGTTTGATATGTGCAAAGAGAGATCGCACAAATATTTATAAGTATAATATTTATTAAATGTAATTACAAGTATACAGTATCTCACAAAAGTGAGTACACCCCTCACATTTTGTAAATATTTTATTCTACCTTTTCATGTGACAACACTGAAGAAATTACACTTTGCTACAATGTAAAGTAGTGAGTGTACAGCTTGTATAACAGTGTAAATTTGCTGTCCCCTCAAAATAACTCTGCACACAGCTACTAACCTCCCTGGCGGTATGATTATGTCAGATTTTTGGGTCTCAAAGCGGTACATTGTTTCACATAGAAATGTGTTGTTTTATATTGTAGTCCTGTAATTCTTAGGAATAACTCACTTACATCTGTCCAAACAAGAGTCTAGCAGACATCCCGGGTATGATAAAGTTTGAAACACGAAATCATAAATTATAATATAATAAATAAGGGGTGTACTCACTTTCGTTGTCAGCGATTTAGACATGAAAGGCTGTGTGTTGAGTTATTTTGAGGGGACAGCAAATTTACACTGTTATACAAGCTAGTGTGAAAAACAGAATTCCCCCCCAGGTGAGACTTTAAATAGGTACGCCAACCACATGCATAAAAATATATATATTTTATTAATTCATGTACAAAAGATCAAAAAGTTATCAAATTATCAAAAAAACAAGATCAAATGAGTAACCGAACTTCATCTTTGGACAACGGATACACTAGCATTGCATCTTTTCAGCACCATCCACTGAAGGCATTACTGGTGAAATGTATCTGTGATACTTTTTATGCTATATGTGATTTGATCTTGTTTTTTGATAATTTGATAACTTTTTGATCTTTTGTACATGAATTAATAAAATATCATATATTTTTTTATGCATGTGGTTGGCGTACCCATTTAAAGTCCCACCTGGGGGGGGGATTCTGTTTTTCACACTAGTACGTTTTTGGGATGAGGTAACCACCACTATTCCTACAGACTGTATGGTTCAATTATTCATCTGTTATACAAGCTGTACACTCACTATTTTACATTGTAGCAAAGTGTTGTCTCTTCAGTGTTGTCACATGAAAAGATAGAATTAAATATTTACAAAAATGTGAGGGGTGTACTTACTTTTGTGAGATACTGTAAGTGCCACAGAACCAAGGGTTGCCTTTGGAAGATTTCTTGTTTTTTACTGTTCTGATAACAACAAACTATTTTAGTCCGGGTGACAATGGTCACTACGACAAATAAAGATGCTGAATCTTACAGGCAGCAATAATAATCTGACTGAGGTTCACAAAACAAATAGAAAAGGTTTGATTTTAGATTGCTGTGAGTAGACTACTGTTTTTAGTTTTAAGTGGGATAGAGAACAGTGTTACCCCAATTGGGACTTTGGAGGCAGGCTAAGGAAGTAGTAAAGGTGGTGTAATAAGAGGTATAATAGAAATTACCAACATTTTATTGGTGTACAATCTTAAAACATGACCATAAATGTCAATGGTAAATCACATCATAAAAACACATAGCGTGATGACACAGATTATTGTAAACAAATAGGACCCTGAAATTCAGATATGCTGGAGCACTAAGATGGCCAAAATATGGTAAGAGGACAGATTATTGGAGGTGTTCACAAAGCAACTCGTTTAAGTGAAAGTGAAATTACAGCACGGGGGAGAGGAACAGATTTTTATGTTCTGTGGTGTGCTGTGGCAGAGCTATGTAAATCTCAGAACTGGATGAACAAAAAATTTAAGTGGAACTATAGGCAGAACCTTTTTTTTTAAATTTTATGTAGAGCAGAGAAGGGAGGTGGTTTGTATCGCCTGTCAGATTTTTGTTTGCCATCTGTGTCCCATTCCAGAGATTTCCCTTCACTTCCTGTCACATAGCCAAACAGGAAGTGAGAGGAAATCCCTGCAAATTAGGGCATTCCTTGGGGACCCGCAGGTCACCAGAACTAGTGTCACCATTGGAAGATTTCCCCTCTATTACTTTTCTGGGGACAACTCAAAAATTGGGATTAATTAATACTTTTACTTTCAATGATAATAGTAAATGGGAAAGATAGAGTGGGAGAATCTCCTTAACCTCTTGCCGACAGCCGATCGGCATCTGACGGCGACAAGGATGCGCTCCTGCGCAAATCGCCGTCATATGACGGTGGCTGCGAGATCGCGCCCAGGGAGCGGGTGCGGCGGATTCGATCTCCGCCGGCCACCCGCGATGCCCCCCCGGAGTGAAAGAACGGAGGTCCGTGTAAGTAAACACGGACCTCCGTTCTGTGAGGGGGGAAGGGCTGTGATCACAGCCTTCCTCTACATGGAAGCTGTGACCGCTTCCCTTCCCCTGCTAGGGCAGTCCCCCCACAGTTAGAACACGCCCATGGAACACAGTTAACCCTTAGAGCGCCCCCTGCAGGTTAACCCCTTCACTGCCAATGGCATTTACACAGTAATCAGTGCATTTTTATAGCATTGATCGCTGTATAAATGCCAATGGTCCCAAAAAAGTGTCAAAATGGTCCGACATGTCCGCTGAAATATCGCAGTACCGCTAAAAATCGCAGATCGCCGCCATTACTAGTAAAAAAATAAAAAAAAATAAAAACCCCAGAAATGAATTCTCATCATCCGTAAACGCGACCACTTTTGCGCAAACCAATCAATAAACGCAGATTGCGATTTTTTTATCGCAAATATGAGGAAGAATATAAATTGGCCAAAACCGATGAAAAAAAAAGTTTTTTTATATTTTTTT
>BLSH010284136.1:1477284-1490226 GCA_018402905.1 Glandirana rugosa
CATATTCTCTGTCCGTTTGTCGATGACATGTATGTCTCCACTCTCGATACCCTCGACAAATTGGTGAAGTTATGACCCGTGAATTTGGGGGAAGGAAGGGCCTGGTTAAAAGTCGAAAGTCGCGACAACGTCAAACTTACTGTTAACGCGCCAGTACGCTGTGACATGGGTATAATTTAAAAATAGTAAAATAAAGTGTGTTTATCTCGAAAGAAAACCACCAAAATTAGTGGAGACCCAAAAAATAAAAAACGTGATGTTTAATTTTTTCTGGCTTTTAAAAGTTTTTGTTACGTAAAAAGAAGTAAAGACAAAATTTTAAAACGTAACATCTGTCTGTCCCTGTCACATCTGTCACAGTCCCCAAAACATCTGTCTGTCCACCATCACCGCCAACACCAAATAAACCCTAATTTGGGTTATTTTTACCAAAGAAATGAAATGTAGTGGTATCATTTTCGGTCAAAATCTATGAAGAGAAATTACTTATTTGCAAAATTTTAAAACAGAAATGAAGAAAAATGCATTGTTTTTGAAAATTTTCGGTCTTTTTTAATTTGTAGTGCAAAAAATAAAAAACCCAGAGGTGATTAAAACCACCAAAAGAAAGCTCTATTTGTGTGAAATAAAATGATAAAAATTTAATATGGGTACAGTGTCGCATGACCGCGCAATTGTCATTCAAACTGCAACAGCGCTGAAAGCTGAAAATTGGTCCGGGAAGGAAGGGGGTTTAAGTGCCCAGTATTGAAGTGGTTAAACAGCTCCCATAGCTCTCACCTCTGTATGTACAGTAGCTGTTTGCATTGAGTTAAATTTTAATTCCCTCCTATTTTTTTATTTCTTTTTGTAATAATAAGTAATTCTGAGATAACAGCAATTAGAGAAACACTGCATATGGCGATCCTGCTTTCCTCAAAACCCAATTGATTAACCACCATGTTAATGAGCTGTGAAAAAAAATAAAACCTTAAAAGCTATTGGTATTCTTGTTAAAACAAAGATGCTTGACATTCTCTGAGAAGTAATTGCTGTCACTTTATTTTGATTTTTATGGTGGTGAAGTGTGTGTTGTATGGGGAGACTCTCCAGTGTTTCCATCATGTTAAAGATTTTTGTAATCTTGGCAAGAAAATAAGGTTGCAGCGCTACCCATACAGATCTCATAGCAGAGATTGGATGATGATTTAATCACTTCTGTGACTGTTTTCACTAATTTACAAAATAACCAGATAATCCTGGAGCTGTTCCTTTCCTAGGGAAATCCGCTAAAAAATGACAAACAAATGACAAAGGCGGATCTTCACTGCATTTGAGCACCACAAACGCCATTTAATTCATTTTTATTATTCAAAGCAAACCCCCCCATCCATCCATGTCTCCATGCTTTATTTTACTGAGAAATCGCTCTGAAAATCACCCCCTAGCATTTCTGGTTTTGGCCATCTTGAGTAAGGGCGAATGATTCATGTAGCATTTACTTTCTGACATTACCTCAAGTATGCATACATGAGAGTGGGCTCAGCTGAGAAAACCCCTCATCCTCTCCTCCCCTCTTGAAGACTCCGGGGATGTATGACTTTCCTATCTATTTACTAATGCTAGCAGCATAAGGATTAAATATAATCAATGTTGAGTGAAGTTCCACTTTACTTTGGTACACCCTAGGGTAACCCACAATAACAAGTGAGGGTGTACACCGTGGTGTAACCCACAATTATTGGTGATTTGGATACACCCTGGAGTAATCTGCAATAACCATTAATCAGGGTACACTTTGGAGTAACCCACAATAACAAGTGGCAAGCATACAATTTGTGATAACCTACAATAACTGAATATATCTTGGAGTGACTTACAGTAATCACTGACTTGGGTACACCTTGAGATAACCCACAATAACCAGTCACTGGGGTACACCCTGGAGTAACTCACAGTAACAAGTGACCAAGGTACACCTATGGGTAATCCGCAATAATTGGTAATTGGGGTACAAACTGAGGTAAACCACAATAATGCCTAATCGGGGTACACCTTGGGGTAACCCATAATGACCAAAGACTGGGATGGAAGCTGTGGTAACCCACAATAACCATTGGCCGGGATACACACTGGGTTATTCCACAATATCAAGTAACAGGGGTCCACCTAGGGGTAACTTACATTAATTGGTGATCTGGGTACACCCTGGGGTAACCCCACATTAACCACTAATTAGGGTACACCTTGGGGTAACCCACAGTACCCAGTGATTGGGATAGATGCTGTGATAACCTGCAATGACTAATTACTGGGATACACCCTGGAGTAAATCACAGTAACCAGTGACAAGGGTACACCTTGAGGTAACCACTATAATCAGTGATCAGGATTCACCTTGGAGTAACCCACAAAATCTAGTGACATGAGTACATCAGAGTAATCCACGGCTACTTTCACATTGAGGCGCTTTACAGGCGCTATTTAGCGCCTGTAGAGCGCCTCAAAATTCCCTCCCCATCCACCCCAATGTGAAAGCCTGAGTGACTGAGAATGTCAAGTGACAGGGGTACAGCCTGGAGTAACCCACAATAACAAGTGACCAGGGTACACCCTGGTGGTGATCACAATAACAAGTGTAGAAGATGTGTCTCTGCTAAGAGTCATACATACTTTAAATTGAAATATGTCACTCTTTGTGCCAACCTACCAATTAAAGTAGAGCAATGCAATTAATAGGTATAGGAGTGCCTTCCCCTGTCTCACAATGTTCCAGCTCAAAGAGCCTTGGCCCCCATAGAAGGAAGGATGTTGATTGACTTATATAGGTTATATAACAGTGAAAGTAATCACTTTAAAGTAATGTACATTATGTTGCAAAGAGATGAAGACCTCGCAATTGATATACTAAAATAGTTTGGAAATATTACCTGTTTAGTATTGTTATAGGGCCAAAATAGGTGTAGTCCACAGGCTATTAGTCCAGGACTGGCCTGTATTCCAATTGTCACTACACAAGTGAGAGAGATGGAATCCCCAGAGACTTGGCTTGGGTGCACTCAAGGTACTTGACCCTAATGAGGCCTGACCACTGAAAGGGAAGCAGTGGTGGGGTATTGTCCGGTGCAGTCTAAACAGAGGAATGAAGATATGGATCAATAAAGACTACTCGATTTGTGGGGGAGAAAGGTGGCCGGGCCCCTGGTTTGGACAATCCAGCGATCGGCACTGGAAAAACCGGGTCCTCAGCTAGTGTGTTGACACCCAGCAATGGGCCAGCACATCAACTCCCTAAACAATTATTATGTGGGAGAGACTCCCAAGAACAATGAATATGTTATATTTACATGATAAAAAATAGAGAACAAAAAAGTATTTTTTAAATTGGAGTTAATTAATAGACATATAGGAAATATAAATTAACACTATAGAACACATTTATCTGTTCATACATTACAAAGTGTCACTTTAAAATTGTTGAAAAAGCAACATGGCAGGGGATGAAATCCCTTTTCAATTTCTTTGCTGTATAGGTGGTAGTAGCAATACTGATGATAATATTAGTAATAAAAAATAATAATGTTATTGCTCCATTTCATGATAGGTTGCTGTGCCAGATTAAGTTGGAGCAGTAAAGTGGCTGCACAGTTAGTACATCTGTCTTTCTGATAGCATTGGTTCCGTTTCCTGCTCATTGACAGTTCACCCTTTGAATCATCCATCTGAGCTGACATTAAACATCTTTAAATTGCTCATTTGTTTCAGCTGATGCTAATCTCACAAGCACTTACTGTACATCAGAGCAGCTCCATTAAGTTTGAACAATGGAAAAAACACAGCTGATCTCAGGATGGGTGCAAGAATCCTTCCCCAAATCTCTCCTGTAATTCAGCAACCCACATCTCATTAATACACTTACACAATAGACATGTTAATGAATTTATTGTGGGATGATGCCAATAGGAATTTAATGTAACCATTTACACTGCTGGATGAACTTACTACATTGACTTCATGTCACTTCATGAACTGTTGGCTTTGTCAAAATGATAAATGAAACAGTAGTTTGGATTCGCAAAAATGCATAAATTTGATTTCATATTTCTTTATTCCTTTTCAAGGTTTCTGTTAGGAAAATGAAGACTACAGCTATAGTTAAGATGCTCTAATAGGAAAATAAGATAAAAATAACATTGATTTGGTTTGCAAAGGCACCAGATTCCATGTGCCCAATGCCAGCTTGTTTAATAGTTGGTATAGGTGTTGGCATTTGTTAGTACCCTTTATTTGTAGCCTCTCTTGTAGTGATGTAGTGGGTGGAGACAGTACCCCTTTATATGCTACTGCAGGGGTCTCCAAACTATGGCCCTCCAGTTGTTCAGGAATTACAATTCCCATCATGGCTAGTCATGTCTGTGAATGCCAGAGTTTTACAATGCCTCATGGGACATGTCGTTTTGCAACAGCTGGAGGGCCGTAGTTTGGAGCTCCCTGCTCTAGCTGTGGGTGAATAAAAGACTGTAACATCTGGGGAAAATGGCTGCAACAGTTCTGGGACTTACGTGAGTGTTCTGCATTTGAGGAAGTACTGTTCAGAATGTTGTGTACTAAGAAATAGTGCTCTATGCTTAGACTTATGCTCAGTGAGTTATGCAAATGGATGTTGTGCTGTAGTAAAGAAACACGATCAGGCATCAGGCTCTAAGACCAGTTGCTATAGCAATTGCAGGACTACCACTGACCAGCAGGATAGGTACACAGGTAGTCACCCTGGCAGATGACAAAGGCTCACCTGAGGCGCGGAGTCTAAGTATTAACTGGTGTTCACCAGAGCTCCTGATGGTGGAGATGGATTTAGCTGCGTGTTAGTACCAGGTCGTGGTCCACAGGATGGCCCCACCAGGGTGTGAGCAAGCCGGGGTCCAGTAGCGGATGAGCAGATAAGGATCAAACAGGAAGCGTGGTCAGTAAACAAGCCAAAAGGTCGGTAACGAGTAGTTGCAGGTTGGGATCAGGCTTTAGAGTTGTTGAGGAACAAGCCAAGGGTCGATAACGAATGGTAGCAAAATACGGACAGAAGCAGGGAAGACAAGAGCAAGGCACTGGCTGAGAAAGCACAATAACCTGGCAAAGAGGAAGTGCAGAGACAAGGCTTATAAAGGAAGTTCATGGAAGGAGCTAGGAGTTCAAGGTTCAACAGCAATCAAGACAAAAGGCAGGGTTGTCCAATGGATCAGGCAGAATATCCAACAGATCAGGCAGGGAGCTGTCCAGCATCCCAGATAGCTCAGTTAGAAGAATCAATGACAGACACAGAAGAGATTCCAGGTCCTAACAGAAACGGTATTTGCAAGAAGTACTGAAACATGATTGAGTTGTGCAGCAAAGAATTGAAAAGCCCTTTTGTCTGGGTGTTTATTTATTCTGGGTGATAGGCCTTAGGCTGGGAATGTAGAGAAGGCAGGCTTCAGGCCAAGGAAATTGACACAATATGGCGCTCCTAGAACAACAGGTAGGTGACTATTCCATCCAGGAAGATGTAGGGTAGGACTTGGGTTAGCATGGCGAAAACTTCTGTCCAATCCAAGCCCCATACATGTGTATGAGGCACAGCCAAAAGGCAGGTAACATTAGACCACCTTCAGGGTAAAGCATTTCTTATGCTTCTATTTCATTGTGCTGCTGCAGGAGTTATAATGGGATCAGTAGTTAATCAATTTGTTTAAAATCAACTTTTAGGCTGCATGTACATACAGTATTTCAATTTTGTGTGTGGGTGCAGTGCATATTTCATACTGATTTTCCCTCACTTTACTGTGGCCTGACTTTAGGGCTTAGTCCTACTATATGCCAGTAATGACCTCTCCTGTTGGAGAGTGAGCATGCAAGTATAAAAGTATAAAAAAAAAAACCTTAGACATACAGATCATTTACCCATCCAGTTGCCATCTGTGGTTCATTATTAATATGACAATTAGAATCAGAATTCAGTCTTAAGGAATAGGAAGGAAGGGGTAGGAAGGAATGGCCAGCTAATCGGGAACTCTATATGAGCAGTCCCAGTTCTTCGAGTGACTTAGAATAATCTCTGGCACTTACATCCCCAAGCACATGCACTCCTGGGATCCATAATCAAAGTCTATCTCACCAAAGCCAAGGACAGTTGTCTGCTACCCAGCCATCATGCAACACTCTCCAGTAAAGAAGAATAGGGTTCCTCTCCAGGCCAGTGTCTGCAGGTGAATCCCTCCAGCAAATGTCTCTCAATGAGATCTCCTTCAGGCCACCAGGCTAGCACATGCTGAGGCCCAAACAGCAACTCCAGTACACAGGCTGCATCCTAGGGACAGCAGCCTGAGTACAAGAACAATCTGAGCCGATTGATAAATGATAATAAATCCAAACACTTCCCAGGGATTGGCTGGGGTCCAAAAACATTTTCATAAATCAGTGGTTGATCCTTGTACACTATATTCTGGAAGCTTCCTCTGGAAGCAGGCAGAAGTAATCAACCATTGACCTTAGGTAAACTCTGACCAGACCAAAAAAAAAACAGATACTGTAATTTCTCCACTGAGTACAGTGAAGTCAAAAACTAAATTTAGCCTGACTGGGACAGGGTGCTACATCTGATATTTCCTGTAACAGTTGAGTGTTTTCCCACTCTTTCTTCAATCTCCTGAGCATCCCTATTGGTCATCCATACGTCATATCATATTAAAGGACCAAATGAAAGACAATAGAATAAAAGGGGCAGAGCCAACCTTAGCTATTGAAAGAAAAGTCAAGATTTGCATATACTGTAAATATAAACTGCCTGTCTCAGCAGACACAGCAATGCTGATATTCTGATTTCAAAGCATCACAGACATACATGATATGTTCAGTCTAAGTTTATTGAAAAATTTGAAGCATACAAAGTGCAAAAACAGAAAGTATGCCCTCACTTATAAGGGCATACAAAAAAAGGAGGGGGGGGGGGGGGGTGGTTACATACAGAAAACACATTGAAAACTGAAATTAATTATCAAATCAAAAGAAAAACAAAGCGTGACAAAACAAAGTACAGATAGGTATACAGCATGGGGGCTGGTGGCAGTGGCACAGAAATCCAAAGAGCCCGTCAACAAGGGCAAGAACAGAAAATACAATAGCAATAACATGATTACAACTCCAAGGATAATAACCAGGTGCAAAGAATAAGTGCTCAGTGAATGAAAAAGGCGCCGCCATAATGCCACCACTGTACCAGTAAACATGGAAGTAGTAATAGGCCAACCCCAAGCCCCTCTGTGGTCCAGGGCAAAAAAGGGGGGGGATAACAAGGAAAGAGGGGAGGAGAAAAAAGATAGAGAGCAGGAGAAAAGGGCAAGAAAAGAGAGAAGTGCAGCTCAAGAAGGGCACCCTTAAGCCAGAGTGGGAATCCACCATAGCAACTAGGAAAGCTAACCAGCCTTTACCCAGCAAGTAGGTCCCAAAGCTCAGAAGATTCTCAGTACATGTTCCAGGGGAGCCAGGTACAATGGTAGCCTTCATGTGTGTTCAGTTCTTGCTCCAGGAGCGATTCCATGCGTTGTAATGTAACCTATTTCCTCCATCCACTCCAAGAGTGTTGGAACACGGGTCGTTCACCAGTGTGACACACATTTTAAATGCTGTGGCAAAAGAAACCCATAATGAAAGAAATATGGTGGCTGCCATTGCTGATCTCCTTCTAAATAGATTACAGGGCCAATAAAGTTTTTCTAAAGTCAAAAGGTTTTTTAACTTAAAGTGGATGTAAACCCGAAAAAAACATTTTTACTGACACTTCTACCCTGTACAGAAGAGGATTTCATGCCATCTGTGCTCAGTTTTGCCACAAAGAGTTAATCCAACTCTGAGTAATGCTCTTATCTTTTTTTCAGTAGAAAAAAAAACAACTGAGGAAGAAATAGGAGAAGTTTCATTCAGTGCTGTGTGACTCACAGGTCATATTCTTATCTCCTGCAAGGAGCAAAAAGAGCCTCACCCCCCCCCCCTCCTTTCTCCTCCAGCTCTCAGTATAGAGCTGGGTGGGAAGTCTTGTGACATCACAACTACACCCACCGAGCTTCAGCAAAGAGAGATACCCACTGATTCCAGTGTTTTGCAATGCTGCTACAGCTGAAAAGGGTGACATTTGCAAGGTAGAGATACATGCAGGAGGCTTGCATGTACATTTACATTAATACTGTGACAATACTTTAATATGGGTGAGTGGTGGGTTTACATCCACTTTAATGTATTACCTGCATTAAAGCAGAGTTCCACCGAAAAGTGGAACTTCCGCTTTAAGGGAAGGTGACCCCCTGACATGCCACAATTGGCATGTAATTTTTTTTGGGGGGGACCGGGGATCCTGTTTATACAGTGTCTCAGGTCCACTCCCTCTCCTGGCACCGTGGAGCCGGAAGGAAATTCACCTTCCCCCTCCCATCCGGCGGTCTTCTGGGACATGTCACAGGTCCCAGAAGATACGACGGCCATGTGCGGAGCGACTTGCGCATGCATAGTGCGCGCCCGGTTTTAAAGCCAAAGCAGGGCACCCACACTTGTGATGTCGGCGCCGTATGGAGGAGGGGGACAAGATCGACGCTGCGGGCGGCCACATCGCTGGAGCCTGGGACAGGTGAGTGTCCGATTATTAAAAGTCAGTTGCTACACTTTTTGTAGCTGCTGACTTTTAATAGGGTGGAACTCCGCTTTGAGGCAAAAAAACCTTCTCCTTGTTGCTACATCCATAAATACTTACTTAAGTCCACTCTCGATTCAGTGCTGTGGCTGTCTTTTTGCAGGGCTGTTCTCTCTCCCTGCCCTCGCAGGACAGACTGAGAGCAGTGGGAGCCATTGTCTCCTGCTGCTGTCAATCAAATCCAGTGAGGAGGGAGCAGGGCAAGTAGCCGAGCAGCACTGTGTGTGCCTATGGATGTACACAGCCTGGCTCAGCAGAGCGATTGCACATGTGCCCCCGTATCACACCGCTTGTTATGCAGTCACTCACAGAAAAGGAGGAGTGGACAACGTCGGCGGGGGACCCCAGAAGAGGAGGTAAAGGGCTGCTCCTACTTGTTGTTCCTTTCCTCATCTGTAAATACTTACCTGAGTCCTCTCTCAATCCAGTGCTGTGCTTGAATTTGGCAGTACTGGTCTCTCTCCCTGCTCTCACAGGACAGACTGAGAGCAGCGGGAGCCATTGTCACCTGCTGCTGTCAATCAAATCCAGTGAGGAGGGAGGAGGGCACATAGCCAAGCAATGCTGTGTATGTCTATGGACACACACAGTCTGACTCAGGAGCGCGCTTGCATGTGTGCCCCTTTTAACACGGCTTGCTATTGAGTCACTCACAGTAGAGGAATGGACAGCGCCGACGGGGGACCCCAGAAGAGGAGGTACAGGGCTGCTTCTATTTGTTGTTCCTTTCCCCATCCCTAAATACTTACCTGAGTCCTCTCTCGATCCAGTGCTCTGCCTGTTTTCAGCAGTGCTGGTCTTTCTCCCTGCTCTCACAGAACAGGCTGAGAGCAGCAGGAGCCATTGTCTCCTGCTGCTGTCAATCAAATCCAGTGAGGAGGGAGTGGGGCACATAGCCGAGCAGTACTGTGTGTGTCTGTGGACATACACAGCCTGGCTCAGGAGCGCGCCTGAACGTGTGCCCCCATATCACACAGCTTGCTATGGAGTTGCTCACAGAAGAGGAGGAGCAGACAGCGCCCGCGGGAGACCCCAGAAGAGGAGGTAAGGGGCTGCTCTGTGCAATATCCTTGCACAGAACAGGGAAGTATAAACCTCTTTTTTTCATTTTAGATAGAACAAATTGGAGCCTTTAATATCACTCTAAGTAGTGGATGTGTAAAGATTATTTTTGGAGAATAAGATCATTTGAATTCCACTTAGCACAGGTCGAGGTCAGGCCGGCCTACAAAATGGTTGTACTAAAGCCCAGAGAAAAAAAATCTCATTGCAAAATAATGGCATATAATTTATAAAAGCTAATGGCTCCATGCTTCAGCATCATTTTAACATGGAATTAGAAAACATGCAAAAACATCGAGAGCGACACTACAGGGACTGGAAAAGGATGGTTTAGAAGCTAATGTTGTGGGTAAAAACACATTCACCAGGGCCCTAATCCCTGCTTTTTATCACCTCCTTTGATGTATGGCAGCACACTAATGGAAACGGCTTGCAAGAAGCACTGCTATTCTGAATCAGGATGTTTCATCTCAGCTGCTGGCAGAGCATGCTATCAGGTCTAAGTATAGAGATATGGCTGCTGTCTATTTTATATTGCCTGCCAGTGAAGGCAGCCATGCAGCAAACGCCTCAAATGACTGTAATTTGTTGCCTCATTGTTATCAAGTACATCAATCATTTCCTGCCTGACATTTTCGTCACATGGAGCTAGACTTTCTAAAAATGACACAGATCCGTGGGTTTTTAAAGGGCACATGCCATCGGCTTATAATTTCGTATCTGGCATTTTCTCTCTTTTTCTCGCTACCTGTATTTTTTGCCCTTTTTTACGTGTTTCCTCTTCATTCCACTCCAGTCTCCTTATCTCACTTGGCCATCATTGATAACAAATAATGCATGAAGAATGCAGGCTCACTGGCCCTATATCCATAGATTTATATTATTCAGCCTGCAGGCTGAAATAAATCTAACAGATCCCCCAATTCACACTAAGCAGTGCAGATGGGTGAATCTCCCCTGACAGCTATTGTATTCTGACAGCCAGCGCCTGTGGCTGTCCTAAACAGTGACTACAGCTGATTGGCACAGTCTCTGTTTGGCCAACAATTCCCCACCTGGCTCCTTCTATCATTAAATCATAGTTTTTCAAGCCAAGTGGGGATGTCAGGGCCACCCACAGACCAAGTCAAGGACAATTCAGCAGGAAAAGGATGAAATTCGATCGATGGATGGTCAGCTATAGTTTCATTAATTTAGACAGTTAAGCCATGTCCAAACATCCTCTCTATTGCCAACATACAGGTAAATCATGTCTGCCAATGGAGTCATAGTTTGAAAGGGGGATAGAAGTTGGAGCATGTAGGTATGTTTGGAACATTTTTTGGCAAACAATATCAGTGTTCTTGTTACTTTCTTGGCATTGGCAGCATATTACATTTTGCCATCCAGACTGGTATAATTCTGGCCAGGTGGTATGCCCAGGGCAGGTGTGAAGATGGGGTTGTGGAGGTTAGGTACAGGAGGTAAGGGGTAAGCACTATAGCTGGAGAGGTATTGATACGGGTTGTGGATGCTAAAGTGGTTGTAAATCCTTACATATATTCAAAAGTCCAGAATTTGTAAAGCTTGTCTGAGCTGTCAGAAAGCAGAGGGCAGAGAGCTGAAATTACACACTGCAGAGCTCAGAGCTGAATGGAGGGGAGGGACACACTCCCCTTTACACAGCACACAGGAACAAAGCTAAGGCTATCAACCACAGGTTGTGTGCTGAAGATCCCTCCTCTGTCACCTTTTATCTCTTTCACGTCCAAGGCATACAGTCACTTTAAGAATATTTAAAACCAAGAACACAAATAAATTGCATGATATTTGTTTTTATATGTGGTGGCTAAATAAAACAATTGTGTACTGTCTGTGATACTTTTTTTATTTTCACTAACATCCACCTTTTTAGGACAAGGGTTTGGGATTTACCCTCTTCAAGGTCCAAACAGTCACACAAAGTTTTAGCAGAATATTAATAGGACAATCTCTGAGAAGAGACCCCCCCCCCCCCCCCCAAGCATGCAAAGCAATAGTAATTTAACTTGGATAGTTAGTGAGAGAACGCTATGGACTGAGAAGGGGGCTAAAGTCACAAATGTGACCATGGTCATAAAATTGTTGGTGCATGATTTAGAAAGCTGAGGTCCAAATTTAGTCCAATTTCTTTTGTGTCAAATAGAATTATCACTCTTAGTTCAAAAGTTTTCCTTTCATGAGTAGTTTTGAAGTTCCCTTTAGGAACTAAAACATTCATGTCTTCCGTAGTGTGGTCTGGTTGAGAGAAATGATGTCCCATAGTTTTGCAGAAATCATCTTCCTTATGCTGTTTTTGGTGTGTCTGTGTAAATTGATTCTTATTTGTAATTTCTGTCCTGTTTCGCCAATGTAAGATCCCTGATTGCATTTTTTGCATTGGATAAGGTACACCACATTACTGGAGGTACTGTATAATCCTGTAATAATGAAAGTCCTTTTTGTATGTGTGACACTTTTTAATAGTTTGATTGTTGCAAGGCTTGGTTCCTTTATTTGGCTCCTTTTTTGTGACATCAGCCTTTCAACATCTGTTATGAAGGATTGAAAATCTTTGATTATCTTTATTATCCCTTCTAGTGCTGGATTATATGTGGTTACGAACGGTACATGGTTCCCTTTGTATTGTAGGAGATATTCTCTTCAGGTTTTCAGGGCCTTATTTATACTTGTATTAATGTTTTTGTCCTTGTAACCTTTCTTATGGAACAAGTCTGCTAGTATTCTGAGATGTTTACTTCTGTTTTCTGAGTCCAAGCAAATTCGGTGGTATTTGATGGCCTTTAGTTTGAATGATGGGTGAAACGTGTTGATCAATAAGTAAATTTTTTTTGGTTTTACCTTCTGTCCCTATGATGAAAATATCATCAATATAGTGATAGTATCTGTATGGTTTTGTTGTGTGATAAGAAATATGTCCTTCAGGTCAGCCATAAATAAGTTTCATATTGGAGTGCCATTTTATTTCCCATAGCAGTATCCAGACACTGAAGATAGATGTCATTATTGCAAGTGAAGTAGATGTGTGTAAGAATGAATTCAATGAGCTGTGTGTAGGCAGAGGGGCCTGTGCAGGAGGGGCCTATGGGGGTAGCTGACTGGTTGTTTGTCGCGCCCTCCATGATTCCCATTAATTAGTTTGGCGCCAAGTATTGGGTCACATGTGAGGC
>BLSH010284136.1:1503454-1514956 GCA_018402905.1 Glandirana rugosa
CATATGTCTGTGGAGTAAGACCCTTAACGAGATTTCTAATGATGATCGGTTCAATTCGACGAAACGAGACGGATGAGTAGTGACACAGTATAAGTCTTAGGGACAAGAAACTCGAGGTTGAACGGCCACTTCTAGTAACGTCCGGGACCTGTGACGATAAGATAACGATAAATTTTCCTGGGTAGGGATTATGAATATTACGGACCAGAGAATAATCCTAATTTCCATATTATCCGACCGGACCCCAGGGGGAAATCACCACCATAGTATATGTTATTGATCACCAAATAATCTATAGATAAATAAGTAACAAACAAGGATACATGTAACTATAAGAAATTGACATTAAAGTTCGACAATAAATTATGAGAAGGTCCCCTAAGGCAATTAAATAACAGCTTGAAATTACAGTTAAAGAATATCAATGTACATAGGAACAAACAATGAATAAATAGATATCTAATAAACCACTAGTTATTGTATATGATACCACCACTAAAGGGGGACCCCAGGCCAGCCTATTATACCTTTAATCCTAATAAGAGACCAGGCATTATAAGTATTAGGGATGGGTCCTTTTAAATAGCAATAGAATAGCAGTGTCCAGGGCCTGCAATGATCTTCACCGGCAAGTTGGAGCTCAAAGAACAGGGATTCTGAATATGACACAGTGATGAGTAGGCAGAGCAAAGCAGCTTAACTTGGCTAGTAGTAATCTTTAGAGCAATTCCCAGAATGAGGTGTCTGTATACAGTGTCCTGTGAAATATGATAAGGTAATCCCAGGTGTAAGGTGTCTGTATACAGTGTCCAGTGAAATATGACAAGGTAGAGATTGTATTGGCAGGCAAATACCCTCTCACCAAACTGAAGAACAGCGTGGGAACCTCCTGAAGAGCGTTTCTAGTTGATTTGTCCATCTTCAGAATGGGCGGAAATGACATACTGGCTGCTGGGGACTGTAATTAGTCTGATCTGGCTGGTACAGCGACGTTGCGGTGATGCCCCTCGTGTAGCAAGCGGTGTTAGACCCCCCTGGATCGGTTCTGGGATCACCATGTTGCCATGTGGTAGGCCGCACAGCAGCGGAGGGGTGTTTACTTGATGGAACCCGGAAAGCAAGAGAGCTTGGGCCTAATCTGCTGATTTTTTTTATAGCCTCTCTCAAAGTACTTTTTTTGTAGCAGATGACCTGCTGGGATGTGTAGTCCAGGGATAGTTCTGCAGAACCAGGATGTCTGTTCAGGAGACTACAATTCCTACAATGCTCTCTGCTTGACTCAGGAAGATGATGCATGTCATTCGAATCTAGCACTAGAGGGACACAGAGACAGTCTAAGAAGGAAAGGGGTAAGTCTGCAGTGCCAGGTAACTGTAGTCCGCTGTCGGCTACATCTTCCTCCCACTTGAAAGTCTTTGGTCCCCGAAGACAGAATACAATCTCATTAAATTAACTATTGATTAGTACATTGAAAGGTAGCCAACTACTTATTCTATGAACCAGAAGCTACAGTAGCAAACAACTGACTAATAGAGGGGGTTTCCAACAATATATATACATCTTCAGACAGAGTTATATCGTTTTGATGACAGGCCAGTAAAAATGAGTGGCCTACCCAGCAGTGTCGGGAGGTGGAACAGGGTCATCCTCTACCAAAGGTTCAGTAGAGGAGGCGGGCACTTGTCTAGAACGTTGAGTTGTGGAAATGAGTTCATAAGAGCTTTCTCCAAAGGTGTTGTAGGTCAGTCTCTTAGGAGGACAGATCTTCTATCTAAGTCTTGAGTAGATACTCTCCAAAGGATCAGGTTCATGACCTGTCCCCTAAAAACTATAACCGGGCTCTGGTTCTTCCAGATTCTCATTAGCAATCTCTCCTTCTACTTAATGGATAGGGGAAACTGGAGCTTCTACAAGATCTTGTACCTCAGGGTGGTCAGTGGGTTCTAGTTTGACCCCTCCAGTCCCTCTCCCAGCAGTGGGTACAGGTCCTTCAGCCTCAAAAGGCTGAGGTTTTACTCTTTTGGTTTGAGATGTTTCATTCCTGTTTTCTATTGGTGAATGAGAAATTCTCCTGGTCTCCTCAAATGGGGGAATCCATAACCAGTCAAGGGTTAATTCTTCCTCATCACTCTCCTCTTCTCCAGCCTTCTGGGAGATAGATTCAGGTGTCAGACGAGTTCTAGTTCTCAAAGTAGGGGAGCGGGGTGCATCAGAGCTAGCAAGGTGGAGATACTTGAATGGCTTCAGATATGGGCAACAGATGGTTCTGATGCCATGTCTTGAGTGGGCCTGTCTTACCTTCTGGGCGAATCTGGTAAACGGGCAGCCATGGTAATCATTTGCAGACAATGTATGCTTGAGAACGCCATCGATCAGCCAGCTCATGTTTTCCTGGCACCCCTAAATTGCACAACAGCACCAATCCCCTGGTTGCAAATCTTGAACCCTCGAGATCAATGTACCTTTTGTTCCTCTGTTCTCTAGCACTGGATGCTTACTTGGCTTTCCCATTAAGCTCTTCAAGCTTTTTTAAAGTCTATCAACATACCCTCGAGAAGTGTGATCCAAGGATGTTCCAAAAGCCAGATCCACAGACAAATGAGCCTCTCTCCCGAACATCAACCGGTAAGGAGAGTACCCAGTGGAATCATTCACCATGCTATTATAAGCGTGAACCACGGCAGCAATGTAGTTACCCCAATGTTGCTTCTTTTCCAAAGGTACAGTTCCTAACATGTTCAATAGAGTACAATTGAAACATTCCGGTTGTGGATCTCCTTGGGGATGGTAAGGTGTGGTTCTAGATTTTTGAATGTTCAAGAGCTCACGCAGTCTTTTTATCAACCTGCTCTCGAAATCCCGACCTTGATACGAACCTAGGCACTGAGGTAGGCCATAATGGATGAAAAACTTCTCCACCGGAGTTTTTGCAATGCTACTAGCTGAGCATAACGGGTGAAGTGATCTGTCACAACCAGGACATTGCTTTGCCCACTCAGGTTGGGTTCTAGACACAAAAAATCAATGCACACCAGCTCCATTGTCCCTTGGCTCTGCAGATTGGGGCAGCCCTACCAGGCAAAGTCTTTCTTTGGATGCACCAAATGCAGGAGCGACAGTAACTTTCGACTTCGGCCTGCATAGCTGGCCAGTGAAAGTGATCCCTAAATAGCTTGTGTTCTATCTGACCCCAAATGCCCATGGTCGTCATGAAGAGCGGTCAGCACTATCAGTCTGTGGTTCTTGGGAAGAAACAATTGGTGAACATCCTCGGGTTCCTCAGATGGACCTTTCCGATATATGACTCCGTCTTCCGACCGCATCCGTTCCCATTCCTTGTGAACTACTTTTGAGCCATCAATAAAACTATTTAGTAGCATTTGAGGGTCCCTAGCTGACAAGGCCTTCTTAACAAGGTTACATAATGGATCTTCACGTTGATCCCTTCTCAAGTCTTCCCTGGTCAGCTGAGGCAGTTTGGCTGCGCACTTGTGTCAAATCACAGTAGTGCCGGGGCACTCCAGCAGAGGTGACCCCCATAGCTTCAGCTCCTGTGGCCCCCTTATGACGATGCTCTATTCCCTGGCACACAGCAGGCACTCCCTCAGGAGGCAAATGGACCCAGTTCTTCAGGCCAGAATCAGTGGCATACAGTCTTCAGGATAGGGCATCTGCATCTCGGTTTCCCACTCCTGGCTGATACTTCAAGCTGAATTGCATCTCGGACAGTGCAGCCAACCACCGATGTCCAGTAGCATCCAATTTAGCCGTAGACAACAGGTAGGTCAAAGGATTGTTGTCTGTTTGTTGTCTCGCAGCTTGTCTACTACTGCCCACTTAAGGGCCAGAAACTCTAACTAGTGCACATGATAGTTCTTCTCAGGGGGAGTGAGACTCCGACTCACTTATGCTATTGGATGAAGCTTCCCTTATGACTCTTGATACAGAACTCCCCCTAACCCATCTTGACTAGCATCCACATGTAGCTCATAAGGCTTTGAAGGGTCAGCGTAGGCCAAGACTGGCGCTTCAGTGAAGCTCTCCTTCAAACGGCCAAAGGCCTTCTCACACCTCGGCGTCCATTGATCCCGAATAGACTCACATGGCTTTCTCAGCCCCCTTGAATTTGGCTTCTGCAAATCTTCATTCACTTGCCTTTGCTACAGCTCATTGATGGGTTTTTCAATTTGCGCAAAATTCTTCACAAATCTCCTATAATAGGAACAGAATCCTAGAAATTACCTCAGTTCGGTAACAGTACTTGGTTGAGGCCAAGAGGTGACAGCTTTTAGCATTTGCGGATCCGTGGCTACTCCATCAGCTGAGACCACGTGTCCAAGATAGGAAACTGAAGTCTGGTAGGATTGACATTTCTCCAATGACAGCTTCAGCGCCTCAGCATGCAGTCTCTGAAAGACTTTCTAGAGTCGTGCTTCATGCACCTCTAACATCTTGCCAAAAACAATGATGTCATCCAAGAACACAAGCACTTCTATCAATTTCATGTCGCCCACCGTGTTCTCCATCAACCTCTGAAAGGTGGCTGGGACCCCGTGTTAACCCCCAATGTGATCAAACTCAAAGAATCCTAGTGGGCTGATGAATGCCAACTTCTCGCAGTCATCTGGATGCATAGGTATCTGGTAGTATCCAGCCTTCAGATCCAATACACTGAACCATTTGGCTCCAGACAGACACTGCAAAGCATCTCCTATGCGAAGTGTGGTATACTGATCAGGAATAGTTCTTTGATTCAGAGTTCTGTAGTTGATACACATCTGAATGGATCCATTTTTCTTGCGCACAACCACATTAGGAGATGCGTAAGGACTCCTGGGGGGGTTAATTACTAAAGTCAAATCCACTCTGCACTACAATTGCATTGCAAGTGCACTTGGAAGTGCACTGCAAATGCGCTTGGAAGTGCAGTCTCTGTAAATCTGAGGGGGGCATGCAAGGAAAATAAAAACAGCATTTTTGGCTTGCACATGATTGGATGATAAAATCAGCAGAGCTTCCCCTCATTTCAGATCTTCCCCTCAGATCTACAGCTACTGCACTTCCAAGTGCATTTGCAGTGCACTTCCAAGTGCATTTGCAGTGCACTTGCAGTGCACTTGTAGTGCAGAGGGGATTTGCCTTTAGTAAATCAACCCACAGGGCTCTCTAATGACTCCAGACTTTTTCAACTTAGCCGGAGATCTTCCAAGTCACTCAAAGGGATCCGTCGAGCTCTCTCTCGAAAATGCCTGTGTTCGCTCAGTCAAATTCTGTGTTGGGCACTTTTGGCACAGCCCACATAAAAGTAATTCTTAGAGAACATCTTCTCTCGGACACTGGACAGAAGACTCTCTCCCATTTTCATTCTGGACCAAATCATCCGCCGTCACTGGAGTAGCCACACTCACTCTTCCAATCACCATACAAGGTTTCAGGCTGACTGGTGACATTTTGAACACTGACAGGGATTTTTCCCGCACTTCTCAATAATGCCCTAGTAGACACAATCTCTGGGACCAGTTCTATCCCAATATCTTCCTCCAATGGGTCAGCTTCCAATACCAAAAAAGGACCCGGCTGGTCCCATGATAGTGGCCTTCATGCAAATCCTTTCTCCAGGTTGCAACACTCTCTCTTGATTACCCAGTCGCCACAATCTCCCCACCCTTTCCATGGGTGCCTTTTGTTTCTGAAATACGCGTTGGAAAGCCTGCCTCAGCTGGGGGTGAATCCTCTTCACAGTAGCACCTTCCACAGCCAACGGGGTGAGCAATCTCCTCACAAGGTTGGTGTTGGTTCCTATAAACAAGGAATTTCACCTTGCCCCAGGGCAAACAATGGCCAAGGTGTCAAATGTTTCTGGCTTCCTGGCCAATGAGGATTCGAAGGTTATCTTGATAGGGATCTTTTGGGTACCTATACCCTAGATCTCCAACTCTTCTAGCTTACACAAAGGGATATGCTTCAGATGTTTGTCATATAAATCCCTATATAACAGCGTCACCTGGGCTCCAGTATCTAGCGGCGCTTCAGTGTAGATCCCTTCCACTTGAAGAGAAACTATTGGAGAAGGCCCTACCAAGTTCTTTGGCAGATTCCTTGCTTGTGACTCCATAGTCTGAGCCCTAATCAGCTTCTCTTGTGGCTGGGAAGTCTTTTTAACGGCTCAACTAGAGGCGTGTGCATTGATCTCCCGCATCCGTCTTCCCTTCCCTTTTAAAAACAGGCAAAGGAGGAGAGGAATTAGTAGGAGACTTTGGTTTCTGCTTCTTCTTTGACTCCTTCTTAGGTTTGGAGTGCAGTTTTACCCCGGGACCCTCAAATGTTTCCTTCACTGAGGTCTCCGGAAGTTTCCCGCTGGCTTTTGGAAGAGTATCTTCTGTAACGTTTTCAATATTTCTGTAGGCAACTGCAGGCTAATCATTTAGCCTTGAAGTGCCCAACTACCCTACATCCAAAACATCTATTTTACCTAGTTTGGGGAAGCTTTGACCCTCCTGGGTGAAGTCCTTGATCTTGCACCTTCACTTAGGGTTCCATTACTCGCATCAAAGCATGAAACATCTGGGTTTGATCCTGGGCAACTTGGGTCATCAACTCTACTGGCCCTGATTCGCCAACTGGCTCTTTGTTCTCAGGGCTGGCAGGCCCTTCTTGTTCTGGTTCTGTTTTACTGTCCTCATCCGAGAAACCAGCTTCAGCATGGACAGCCCGAGCAGACACTTTTTCTCTCCTTCCTCCACTGGCACTCAACTCTCTCAGTCCCTGACTCTTTTCCTCCAATAGAGCTTCTTCCTCCCATACTTCTCTCATCAATTCAGGGTAGGTTGGAACTGTCCATGCTCCCTTCAGTAGTAGTTTCAAAACAATGGGATGGTTGGAATGGGCCCCTTGTAAGACCCCATCTAAACAAGCTTGATTAGCATCCTTTGGATCGATACCTTTTTTAAGGATAATCTGTTGTAGCATTCTGTCTACTCGAGAAATGTACTTGGAGAATCTCTCCCCTCTCTGTTGGTGAGTGTGATTGAACTTGTATGAGAGATCCGAGATCGTCTCAACTCAATCATTCTCAAATTACAGATTAGTTCAGCCGCTGGGCCTCAAAGGCTCTCACTAAGTCGCTGTCACTTCACAGTTTCTGGAACACTCCATTCTTCTACTGCCTGAATGGCCTGACACATCCAGGTCTTGAACTCCTTCTCCAGCTGGAGTTGGCAACTGGCCAACCGGAGCCTCTGGTATCCTTGGTTTGAATTTCCGGAGCCGTTCTTCACCAAACTGTCAACTAGCCGGCTCATGTCCATGTAGAATGAGGCGAGAGGAGAATTAGCCCCACAAGAATCTGCACCAACTGATCCTGGGCTCCTCACTCTGGCTCTCTGTGGCAGATGCCCCTCTGTGGCCTCTTCCCCCACTTGCAGTGGGATCATCCGAGCAATTACCCCTTCCGCTAATGGTACCTCTTCTTCCTGGAAGCAGGGAGTTGATCCTCTTTGATCGCCTCTATGGCCTTGAAGGACCAGAGCGACATCATGACGTCACTTCTGGTCCAGGGTGGAAGTAAATCATTTTTTTTAAAGCAAAAGATCAAACTTTTTTATTAATATTTTGACCCCAGATCTTTCCATACAGAGGACCTGTGATCCTTATTTCCTTGTAATGGGAACAAAGGTCATTACGAAAAATCAAAGGAACAGTTTAAAAATAAAATTTAAAATAAATAAGAAAACAAAAGCAAATTAAAGCGCCGCCATCCCTCGTGCTCGTGTGCAGAAGCACAGCACACATATGAGGTATCGCTCTCGCATTAGAGCAAGAGCAATAATTCTAGTGCTAGACCTCCTCTGTAACTCTAACCTGGTAGCCTTTAAAAATGTTTAAAGTGTTGCCTATGGAGATTTTAAGTACTGTATTTTAAGTACTGATTTTAAGACTCACATGGCTTTCTCAGCCCCCTTGAATTTGGCTTCTGCAAATCTTCATTCACTTGCCTTTGCTACAGCTCATTGATGGGTTTTTCAATTTGCGCAAAATTCTTCACAAATCTCCTATAATAGGAACAGAATCCTAGAAATTACCTCAGTTCGGTAACAGTACTTGGTTGAGGCCAAGAGGTGACAGCTTTTAGCGTTTGCGGATCCGTGGCTACTCCATCAGCTGAGACCACGTGTCCAAGATAGGAAACTGAAGTCTGGTAGGATTGACATTTCTCCAATGACAGCTTCAGCGCCTCAGCATGCAGTCTCTGAAAGACTTTCTCGAGTGGTGCTTCATGCACCTCTAACATCTTGCCAAAAACAATGATGTCATCCAAGAACACAAGCACTTCTATCAATTTCATGTCGCCCACCGTGTTCTCCATCAACCTCTGAAAGGTGGCTGGGACCCCGTGTTAACCCCCAATGTGATCAAACTCAAAGAATCCTAGTGGGCTGATGAATGCCAACTTCTCGCAGTCATCTGGATGCATAGGTATCTGGTAGTATCCAGCCTTCAGATCCAATACATTGAACCATTTGGCTCCAGACAGACACTGCAAAGCATCTCCTATGCGAAGTGTGGTATACTGATCAGGAATAGTTCTTTGATTCAGAGTTCTGTAGTTGATACACATCTGAATGGATCCATTTTTCTTGCGCACAACCACATTAGGAGATGCGTAAGGACTCCTGGGGGGGGTTAATTACTAAAGGCAAATCCACTCTGCACTACAATTGCATTGCAAGTGCACTTGGAAGTGCACTGCAAATGCGCTTGGAAGTGCAGTCTCTGTAAATCTGAGGGGGGCATGCAAGGAAAATAAAAACAGCATTTTTGGCTTGCACATGATTGGATGATAAAATCAGCAGAGCTTCCCCTCATTTCAGATCTTCCCCTCAGATCTACAGCTACTGCACTTCCAAGTGCATTTGCAGTGCACTTCCAAGTGCATTTGCAGTGCACTTGCAGTGCACTTGTAGTGCAGAGTGGATTTGCCTTTAGTAAATCAACCCACAGGGCTCTCTAATGACTCCAGACTTTTTCAACTTAGCCGGAGATCTTCCAAGTCACTCAAAGGGATCCGTCGAGCTCTCTCTCGAAAATGCCTGTGTTCGCTCAGTCAAATTCTGTGTTGGGCACTTTTGGCACAGCCCACATAAAAGTAATTCTTAGAGAACATCTTCTCTCGGACACTGGACAGAAGACTCTCTCCCATTTTCATTCTGGACCAAATCATCCGCCGTCACTGGAGTAGCCACACTCACTCTTCCAATCACCATACAAGGTTTCAGGCTGACTGGTGACATTTTGAACACTGACAGAGATTTTTCCCGCACTTCTCAATAATACCCTAGTAGACACAATCTCTGGGACCAGTTCTATCCCAATATCTTCCTCCAATGGGTCAGCTTCCAATACCAAAAAAGGACCCGGCTGGTCCCATGATAGTGGCCTTCATGCAAATCCTTTCTCCAGGTTGCAACACTCTCTCTTGATTACCCAGTTGCCACAATCTCCCCACCCCTTCCATGGGTGCCTTTTGTTTCTGAAATACGCGTTGGAAAGCCTGCCTCAGCTGGGGGGGAATCCTCTTCACAGTAGCACCTTCCACAGCCAACGGGGTGAGCAATCTCCTCACAAGGTTGGTGTTGGTTCCTATAAACAAGGAATTTCATCTTGCCCCAGGGCAAACAATGGTCAAGGTGTCAAATGTTTCTGGCTTCCTGGCCAATGAGGATTCGAAGGTTATCTTGATAGGGAACTTTTGGGTACCTATACCCTAGATCTCCAACTCTTCTAGCTTACACAAAGGGATATGCTTCAGATGTTTGTCATATAAATCCCTATATAACAGCGTCACCTGGGCTCCAGTATCTAGCGGCGCTTCAGTGTAGATCCCTTCCACTTGAAGAGAAACTATTGGAGAAGGCCCTACCAAGTTCTTTGGCAGATTCCTTGCTTGTGACTCCATAGTCTGAGCCCTAATCAGCTTCTCTTGTGGCTGGGAAGTCTTTTTAACGGCTCAACTAGAGGCGTGTGCATTGATCTCCCGCATCCGTCTTCCCTTCCCTTTTAAAAACAGGCAAAGGAGGAGAGGGATTAGTAGGAGACTTTGGTTTCTGCTTCTTCTTTGACTCCTTCTTAGGTTTGGAGTGCAGTTTTACCCCGGGACCCTCAAATGTTTCCTTCACTGAGGTCTCCGGAAGTTTCCCGCTGGCTTTTGGAAGAGTATCTTCTGTAACGTTTTCAATATTTCTGTAAGCAACTGCAGGCTAATCATTTAGCCTTGAAGTGCCCAACTACCCTACATCCAAAACATCTATTTTACCTAGTTTGGGGAAGCTTTGACCCTCCTGGGTGAAGTCCTTGATCTTGCACCTTCACTTAGGGTTCCATTGCTCGCATCAAAGCATGAAACATCTGGGTTTGATCCTGGGCAACTTGGGTCATCAACTCTACTGGCCCTGATTCGCCAACTGGCTCTTTGTTCTCAGGGCTGGCAGGCCCTTCTTGTTCTGGTTCTGTTTTACTGTCCTCATCCGAGAAACCAGCTTCAGCATGGACAGCCCGAGCAGACACTTTTTCACTCCTTCCTCCACTGGCACTCAACTCTCTCAGTCCCTGACTCTTTTCCTCCAATAGAGCTTCTTCCTCCCATACTTCTCTCATCAATTCAGGGTAGGTTGGAACTGTCCATGCTCCCTTCAGTAGTAGTTTCAAAACAATGGGATGGTTGGAATGGGCCCCTTGTAAGACCCCATCTAAACAAGCTTGATTAGCATCCTTTGGATCCGTACCTTTTTTAAGGATAATCTATTGTAGCATTCTGTCTACTCGAGAAATGTACTTGGAGAATCTCTCCCCTCTCTGTTGGTGAGTGTGATTGAACTTGTATGAGAGATCCGAGATCGTCTCAACTCAATCATTCTCAAATTACAGATTAGTTCAGCCGCTGGGCCTCAAAGGCTCTCACTAAGTCGCTGTCACTTCACAGTTTCTGGAACACTCCATTCTTCTACTGCCTGAGTGGCCTGACACATCCAGGTCTTGAACTCCTTCTCCAGCTGGAGTTGGCAACTGGCCAACCGGAGCCTCTGGTATCCTTGGTTTGAATTTCCGGAGCCGTTCTTCACCAAACTGTCAACTAGCCGGCTCATGTCCATGTAGAATGAGGCGAGAGGAGAATTAGCCCCACAAGAATCTGCACCAACTGATCCTGGGCTCCTCACTCTGGCTCTCTGTGGCAGATGCCCCTCTGTGGCCTCTTCCCCCACTTGCAGTGGGATCATCCGAGCAATTACCCCTTCCGCTAATGGTACCTCTTCTTCCTGGAAGCAGGGAGTTGATCCTCTTTGATCGCCTCTATGGCCTTGAAGGACCAGAGCGACATCATGACGTCACTTCTGGTCCAGGGTGGAAGTAAATCATTTTTTTTAAAGCAAAAGATTAAACTTTTTTATTAATATTTTGACCCCAGATCTTTCCATACAGAGGACCTGTGATCCTTATTTCCTTGTA
>BLSH010284136.1:1514966-1540510 GCA_018402905.1 Glandirana rugosa
TCCCGGACGGTCGGGACTCTTGTTTCTCGGTCAACCGCTTAGTCCCGGTCATCTCAACTACTGGGTTCAACGGGTCCTAGTTTGGGTCTACAAAGTACGAAACTACGCTCATTACCTTGGGATTCACTTCCACGTTCTAGTTCCTGAAGTGGGTCCTCCCAGTTTCGAAGGGGTTTGATCCATTTTATCTACAAAACCTACATCCCATCAACCCGTGAAGTTCCGATTTACTAATCGGACGTCAACGAATGTCTTTATAACTTTTGCAAAACTGGCTCTTTGTTCTCAGGGCTGGCAGGCCCTTCTTGTTCTGGTTCTGTTTTACTGTCCTCATCCGAGAAACCAGCTTCAGCATGGACAGCCCGAGCAGACACTTTTTCTCTCCTTCCTCCACTGGCACTCAACTCTCTCAGTCCCTGACTCCTTTCCTCCAATAGAGCTTCTTCCTCACATACTTCTCTCATCAATTCAGGGTAGGTTGGAACTGTCCATGCTCCCTTCAGTAGTAGTTTCAAAACAATGGGATGGTTGGAATGGGCCCCTTGTAAGACCCCATCTAAACAAGCTTGATTAGCATCCTTTGGATCGATACCTTTTTTAAGGATAATCTGTTGTAGCATTCTGTCTACTCGAGAAATGTACTTGGAGAATCTCTCCCCTCTCTGTTGGTGAGTGTGATTGAACTTGTATGAGAGATCCGAGATCGTCTCAACTCAATCATTCTCAAATTACAGATTAGTTCAGCCGCTGGGCCTCAAAGGCTCTCACTAAGTCGCTGTCACTTCACAGTTTCTGGAACACTCCATTCTTCTACTGCCTGAGTGGCCTGACACATCCAGGTCTTGAACTCCTTCTCCAGCTGGAGTTGGCAACTGGCCAACCGGAGCCTCTGGTATCCTTGGTTTGAATTTCTGGAGCCGTTCTTCACCAAACTGTCAACTAGCCGGCTCATGTCCATGTAGAATGAGGCGAGAGGAGAATTAGCCCCACAAGAATCTGCACCAACTGATCCTGGGCTCCTCACTCTGGCTCTCTGTGGCAGATGCCCCTCTGTGGCCTCTTCCCCCACTTGCAGTGGGATCATCCGAGCAATTACCCCTTCCGCTAATGGTACCTCTTCTTCCTGGAAGCAGGGAGTTGATCCTCTTTGATCGCCTCTATGGCCTTGAAGGACCAGAGCGACATCATGACGTCACTTCTGGTCCAGGGTGGAAGTAAATCATTTTTTTTTAAAGCAAAAGATTAAACTTTTTTATTAATATTTTGACCCCAGATCTTTCCATACAGAGGACCTGTGATCCTTATTTCCTTGTAATGGGAACAAAGGTCATTGCGAAAAATCAAAGGAACAGTTTAAAAATAAAATTTAAAATAAATAAGAAAACAAAAGCAAATTAAAGCGCCGCCATCCCTCGTGCTCGTGTGCAGAAGCACAGCACACATGTGAGGTATCGCTCTCGCATTAGAGCAAGAGCAATAATTCTAGTGCTGGACCTCCTCTGTAACTCTAACCTGGTAACCTTTAAAAATGTTTAAAGTGTTGCCTATGGAGATTTTAAGTACTGTAGTTTGTTGCCATCCCACTAGCGTGTGCAATTTTAAAACGTGACATGTTAGGTATCTATTTACTCAGCATAACATCATCTTTCACATTTTACAAAAAAAAACTTGGGTATATATTGTATTTAGTTTTTTAAAATTCATTAACATTTTGTTACAAAAAAATTGCATTTGCAAACCTGCTGCACAAATACAGCGTGACATAAAAATTTGCAATAATCTCAATTTTATACCTTGTCTGCTAAAAAAAAAGTATAATGTTTGGGGGTTATAAGTAATTTTCTAGCAAATAATACTGATTTAAACATTTAAGCAATGAGTGCTAGAAAAAGCCTGGTCTTCAAGTGGTTAAAGGGGTTGTAAAGGTACAGATTTTTTCAAATAAAAATAACTAACATGTTATACTTACCTGCGCTGTGCAAGGGTTTTGCACAGAGCGGCCCTGAACCTCCTCTTCCGTGGTGCCCCGCCGGCACTCCTGGCCCCTCGTCTTCATCGGGTGTCCCCACAGAGAGCCACTTTCCATAGGGGCACCCATGTGGGCGCGGTTCTGAGTCCCGCTGCTGTGTTCATTCACACAGACAGCAGGACTCGGCTCTGTCCCCCACTCCCGTGTCACTGGATTTGATTGACAGCAGCGGGAGCCAATGGCTTCTGCTGCTATGAATCTATCCAATGAAGACAGAGACAGCAGCTGGAGCCGCTGGACTCATCCACATCGCTGGAATGGATGGACTCAGGTAAGAAAAAGGGGGACTCTGGGGGGCAGCTGCAGCAAAGAACGTTTTTCACCTTAAGGGATAACATGCATAAAGGTGAGAAACCTTGAGACTTTACAACCCCTTTAAGGTGACTAACTTAGCTATGTGGCTAATAATAAATGTTGGAGTTTACTCCCAACCCTAATTAAAACTGATGAAGCAGCTTGTTTGAGCTATTAAGCATCTTCAACATCATATAACAAGTCCAGTTGAAGTTGACTAACTGCAACTAGCTACAGTATACCATTACCTGGAAATATAAGAACCTTCACAGACATTTTTCATTTGTCAATTTTTAGTCATGTATTACATGTTTATTTGTAAAAAGATTGGATATAAGCACAAAAACAGATACAAAAGATATGTTTAGAAAAACAAAAAATTAGAGTGCACAAAAAAAATCTCTATAGTTTCCCATTAACATCCCCTATCCATCACAATCTTATCGTTCTATCCTTAACACGCGCTAACTCTTAATAAAACATTTACACACATAAACCGACCATAAGACTTAATTTTAGGCTTAAATCAAACCCTTAAAGCGGAGTTTCGTCCGAAATATGACTTTTAAGATAAAAATACCCTTAGAATGCCTTGTGTAATGTAACAAAGGTATGCTGTAAACTTTGCCCAGTTTTCTATTTGTGAAGCATCATTTTTTGACTTTGTGAAGTTTCTGCACAGCGCGGCCATCTCCAGTGTGGGCATCTGAAGCCGCAGTGTCCTTCTTCCTGGATTCCATGCATGCTGGCTACCCAGCATGCACCCGCCGATCTCACGCATGTGCAGTGCGGTGCAATCTTGGTCAGCTTGACATGGCACAGCCATGCCAAGCTGTCCAAGATTTTCCATAGATGCCAATGTTAAATGTTACAGGAGCAGTGCCATGCCAAGCTGACCAAGATCTCTCAGGAGCCAATGCAAAATGGAAATGACCTATGGTGCCAGGGCCCCTAAAAGAGGCAATTAAATTAGATATAGGCATAAATCAGGTAAGTTAACAAAAAATAAATAAATTGCCAATTCATTTTAAGGTTGCACATTAGTGTTGCATGGTGAGGAGTGAAAAATGTGGGTGGAACTCCGCTTTAACAAAACCTTTAAATGAGTCCTTAAGACTAAACCCCCCAGCTTTGAACAATGTACATATGCATATTTCATACCTGTGGGACCACTGTGGAGGCTGACAATTACTGTAGTAGTGCTACTACAGTGATAGCCACAGTCTTCTGTGTCCTGTGCTGATTGCCTTCTTCTCTGCATGCTGACCACAGGGAATCACTCAACACTGTCGTCATTTACAGAATGTGTTCACAATCACACTGAGAGTGCTCTCTATAATGTTGTGGTGAGATAGCTTAAATTACAGTCTTAGTAGCTTGGCAAACAGTGACTCAATCCAAATGACATCCTGCAGATTGCAGAAAGATTTAATCCAAAAACTTGTGCAGATCATACCAGATGAACATCAGATCAAGAGATCATAGTGTGGGAGATTTACTAAAACTAGTGCACAAAGAATCTGGTGCAGCGGTTCATAGTAGCCAATCACAATTTGGATTAGAATCTGTAGCACACTAAATAAAGCACTCCATATTTCCTGGCTGGAGGATGTCCACCATTATCCAGCCTCTTCACACTCAGCCTGACTGTTCCTGCCCTCCACTTTCATTCATTGGATTTTGTGTGTTTTTTTCCGCACTATGATGCATTGGCAGCCCATTCATATGACTCTGACCAAAGTGAACAGGTGTGAAGGGCTCTTTATGTATAATAAACAGTTGCTACTCAATGGGGTTCATTTACTAAAACCGGAGAGTGCAAAATCTGGCACAGCTGTGCATGGTAGCCAATCTGCATCTAACTTGAGCTTCTTCAATTGAGCTTTGACAACAAAACCTGAAAGCTGATTGGTTTCTATGCAGAGCTGCACCAGATTTTGCACGCTCCAGTTTTAACACACACACACACACTCACATTGTGTACAAACTATATAGAGCATCATCCCCATTATTACAGTGTGAGGTAGGGACACAATAATTAAAGCGGAGTTCCACACAGAATTTTTTTTTTACATCATTCAAGTCCTTTGCCTATATAGACTTACCTTTGAAGGAAATTTTTTTTTATACTCACCCTAAGTTGCCTGTTGCTAGGTGGTCTCTGTAATCTGCCCCTATTAGGTCCTAGGCTCTTTTCCTCACTTCCTGCTTCACCTGGCCTCCTGGGCAATGTGACTCATCATTTCCCAGGAGTCAGTGGGCTTCCCTGTACTGTAAAATCGTGTTATTTCCAGACAGGAAATTACACCATTTAAGGCGGACCAAGATCGAGGAGTGCATGATGGTTACCCACCATGCACTTCTTTCAGGAAGAGATGCCAGGAGACCCAGGATAGGATTCAGGTGCCCTCACCTAAAATGGAAAAGTCCAGCAGTGAGAAAAACGAAATTGTGAGTAAAAAATACATGTAATTACTAGGCGGTTTGAAAGTAAGGAAACAAAAGGTTACATCTATTTAGTATTAAAAGAGTGGATGCCAAAAAAAAAAATTGTGGGTGGAACTCTGCTTTGAAGGCAAAAAACAGGCAATGCATTTGTAACATGATAGAATGCCTTGTATTTTAATTAATTTAAAGTGGTTGTAACCCCTTATATACAGTATACCCAGAGAAGTGACTGGCCCCAGGTGATAGACAGAGTTGAAACAAATCCTCCTACATAAGTTGTACCTGTTGATCTGCAGTCATCTCTTCTCTAAATCTGTTCAAAGTGCAGAATTGATACAGCTTGTCTGAGCTTTCAGAAAGCTGGGGGCAGGGAGCTAAAGTTACACTGTGTAGATCTCAGTGAGAGGGGCTCTGAGAGCTGATTGGAGGGATTTTTCTCTTGGTGTCAGGAAAACTTTCCAGAAGTGACTTGTGCAGATTGTACACACTATAGAGGGATATGCTTTGTTCATATTTCATGTCAGAGGTTTACAACCACTTTAATGAATGTAATGTGTTCTCTGATAGAAAAAATGGGGAGGAAGGGTGGTGACACCATGGTCTACACCAGGGATATGCAATTAGCGGACCTCCAGCTGTTGCAAAACTACAAGTTCCATCATTCCTCTGCCTCTGGGTGTCATGCTTGTGGCTGTCAGTCTTGCTATGCCTCATGGGATTTGTAGTTCTGCAACATCTGGAGGTCCGCTAATTGCATATCCCTGGTCTACACCTTGCCCAATCAGAGAATAGCAATGGGATCATCTGTATAAGAGCCCACCTACATGGGATTATGGTGGCCTTTTAAATTCTCACACTTTCTTTTTACAAGGTATTTATTTTAGGAGTTATGCCTCCCTTTAAGAGCCTTTTATTTCACTTTGAGTAGAGTGATGTGTCTGTCAAGTTTTACTGCTCTTTTTGTCCCAATTGGAGGGATCTCTTCTCCCTTCCTGTCTGTTTGACAGACACCAGGCAGAAAAGGGATATTTCCCACAAATAGTATTAAATAATTTTTTTAAGTATAAAGTTCCAGGAAAGTCAAGGTGACAGGTGTCAGAGTAGAAAATGAAGGGGGTGGCAGGCAATATTTAAAACTGGACTATCCAAAACTACAATACAAAATGTTGAAGGAGTTTGGCTTTAAATATACAGTATAATACAAACATCCCAAATAGCAAGCAATTGTGCTGCAAGTTTGGAAATGGCTTGCTAAGCTATTGCTAGACTTGCTAGGCTTCACAAGTTTGTTGCACAATTGCAGCAAGTCCGCTTTGCATGATTCCAGATCAACTTTCTTTGCAAACATCCTGCAAGTGTGCTGCAAGTTCTAGTTCAGTGATGTTGTGCAATAGTCCTCCCACCACAGGGGTAACTGTGGCTGAATTTTCATGTTGTAGACTTGCAGAGCTCTTGCTGTAGACTCACCACTGCAACTTTGCTCTTGCTGGAGACTTGCCAAGCAAATTTGCTACAAATTGGAAAAGTGTCAACTAGAACTTGTGTTTCAAGCTCTCTGCAAGTGTACAACCTGCAGTGAAAATGTACAACAAGTTAACAGACTTACAATTCAACACTGCAACAAATTTGTGGCAAGTCATCCTTGCTATCTGGGAAGTATATCTCTCATAGAATAGGACCACCTCAAATGATATCTCATGTTCCACAATTGCTTGTTGTTCAGGTATAAGTAGATTCTATAAGTAAATCATTGGCCTAATAATCTATTATTTTTACTTTTTTTATATGACAGGGGTCTCAGCACAGCTCACCAGCGCACGTCTCCGCAGAAATACATCTGTGGGCACACCTTTCTGGATGGCACCAGAGGTATGATTTTTTTTTATATTAGCTTTTCTACTGCAGAATAATTATATAAATTGTTTTAGCACTGTGTAGATGCTTATATGTATAAAGCCTTTGGTTGGTCTTCATTTGGCATCATGACCACAAACTCACACTGCAGCTCAAGCTATTGACATTCATTAAAAGGGTTTTGAGCTGTGAAAACTTTTCCAGTTCACGTTACCCAAAGCATGTGTAAAAAGAAAAAAAAACAAAACATTCCACTCTACAGGTGGCTCATCCTTTAATTGATATTATTTGCAATAATGATTTAGCAAGGATGCTGATTACACTGTCTGACATTTTTGATTGATATATATAACAACAGAAAATAGGATGCCACACACCAGAACAGCCAAAACACTTGAATGAAAAGTGGCGACAGCCTGACACCTCCCAGGCTACACCCCAAATCTGTTTGCCCCACCCACAGGGCTTAGTCTTAGCGTCCCCTTGGGTCAGATGAAGCGCATCAAAGGACGTGGCCTGGCCATTTTGGTGTGTGGCATCCCACTTTCTGCTGTTATACATTCTTGATTCATGGTTCATTTTCAGTACATTTTCAGTATGGAATGGGTAGGTCTCTGACTCACTAGGTAGTGAAACCAGACCCTTGGGGAGCTAGTTTTTTTTTAGCAGTGGATCCCTTTTCTAGGACCATGCTACTCTTCCCACATTACTGGATCAGGGCTTTATTTGGACATCATACCACCCTAGACTTACCTAAATGATTATGACCTTTTAGAAAACTCAACCCCTTGGGGTTGATTTATTAAAACTGGAGAGTGCGAAATCTGGTGCAGTTGTGCATGGCGGACAATCGGCTTCTAACTTCAGCTTGTTCAATTAAGCTTTGACAATAAAACCTGGGAGCTGATTTGTTTTTATGCAGTACTGCACCATATTTTGCACTCTCCAGTTTTAGTTAATCAACCCCTTTGTGTCTTATGATCATTTTAGTAAAAATGTCTGCTAGAATATGCCATGTGTTATTTATATACCTTTCAATTGTACAGACCACCCAACAAGAGAAAAAGGAAATCATTTCATGTTTCCTTAAAGTGGAAGTAAACCCTCCAATCATTTTCAGCCAAAGAAGCTGCCATCTTGGCCTCTGTTTAATCCTAAACTGCCATGATGCTGCACATGTGATCAGTTATGACACCAGTCATTAGATCAATGGTTCTCAATTCTTGTCCTCGGGACCCACTAAGGGCCGGTTCACACTGCAGCGGGGCGGAGCGGCGCGACTTCGCGGCCCGTTCACATCTAGGCGAATTGTCAGGCGACTTGAGTCGCCTGACAATTCGCCTCAATGCTGTGCAAATGGGACCGTTCTAATAGGAGCGAATCGTTTCGCTCCGCATTAGAAAAATGGTCCCTGCACTATTTTTAGGGCGATCTCAGGCGGCTTGCATTGACTTCTATGATAGAAGTCTCCTAGCAAGCCGCTTTGAGATCGCCTCAGGCGCCGCATCGCGCCGCTCTGCCTCGCTACAGTGTGAACCGGCCCTTACAGGCTAGGTTTGCAGGATAACTGAAATGCATCACAGGTGATATCATTTGCTGCTCAGTGATTGCAGTATTGTAGTCTGCATCTCCCTAAGGTAATACTTAAAATCTGGCCTGTTGGTGGGTCCTGAGGACCGGAGTTGAGCACCACTGCATTAGATGGTTTGACAGTTTGGTTGAAAGCACAACCAACGTTGCAATGGTAATTTAACAGTTTTTTGAAACTGTTAAATTAATGGGTTTACTTCTGCTTTAACTTTAAAGAGCCTTTTGATTCTGTTGCTAAATTTAACCTTGAATGCCTAGAAATAGACAGAAGAGGGATGGTAAACATACAAAAAGAATTCAAAATTTGTAAATTGTGAGGCTTGACACTGTTGGCCCATGGATGTTGCTGTGATAAATAGAGCCATGAACAGGACATAAAACTAGTTCTTGTAGGTATAGTGCAACAACTCCAAATGAGTAAAGTATATTCATTTATATGTTGGGTTCTGTATCATGATATATTTTGTTGTGGGTTGAAACAAACATTTTGCATCAGAATACAGCACCTTAATGTTTTAATTTTTCAGATTTTTTTGTTTTCTGTATTTATTTATTTTTGAGATTTTTTATCTGTTAGGTCCATAGTGGTCTTCACAGACAGATTATTTGTCCTTTGTTTGTATGGATATGATTGCGCAGGCAGACTAAATGGTCTTCACCTTAGTGTTGGGGTTATGGGCTCAATTCTATCTAGAAACAATCTGTGGAGCGTTTGGGTATTTAGTTGTGTTTGTGTGGGTTCCCCACACAACTTGAAATTATATGGGCCGGTTAACTGGTAACTGGCTTAAGTGGCTGCATCTATTCTATCTATCTATCTATCATTTCCTGCAAGGAAGAAAGACCCAGCAACCTACTTTATATTAAAATAGTCTGACCAGGCATCATGACAGGTTAGTCCTCCTTAGTGCCGAAAGACACTTCAAAGCTATCAAAGATCACCAGTGAAACCCATTGAGGGCAAGTGAGCACCGAACGGATTCCACCTCTCAAATGTTGGTTGAGGGTGCATTATGAATCCACTTTTATCTTCCTTTAATTCCTCAAAGGATCGCCATGACTGAATGTTGACATAACAGCCTTATATAGGCAGACTAGTCCCTCAGCTGGTACTAGTAGTACTAAGGTCCACATGCAGAAAGAGCCCCACTGGATTTTTTACAAGAAACCCTTCTGCCTATTGCCAGAACTCCACTGTTCCTATTCCAAGACTGTCTACTTATAAATTAGTTTAGCCTAATTAGGATATTTATATTTTTTCGTATTTGCATTCACTGATCCTTCTTATCATACCAAATTTCGAATGAACCGTACAATAATTATTTATTTATTTCCTGATTGTGTGCAGACATTCTGCAGTTTAATGTTCAATAAGCCATTGTGTTATCCTTGAAAGGCTAGCCCACCTGTTTCCTCCCTGCTCTATTTCCCTTTCATGTTTCCTTCAATGTAGTCTTTGAACATAGTGTGCACCCTGTGTATCGGATGATGTTGCAAGAGGATAATTGCAGCACATTACGGCACTTTTCTCCTGCCACTCATCAGGCCTAATTCACAGGTCTACTGACTGCACCATGGGATTTAAGGTCAGCATCAGGTTAATAGCTTCAGGGCTGTTTACTTTTACTCACTATTTATCTAAAATTAGACTCAATCATTTGGGCATATTGTATGTGCACTCACTCAGCATTTAAATGCTGAAGTTTAGTAGCAAGTTCACCCTTATAGAACAGAACTCTGTAACAGAAAGTGTTTGCAGGAAAAGTCATCCACATCAGCATCCTCTAAGAGGTGGACGGAGACTGCAGGGGGTCCCTGTGCAGTAAAAATTGGTTCTGGCTTGAGTTTGTCATCACTGACCATAGTTGGGAGGATGATGAGCATTCATGCTGCACCTGCAAGCTTTTTCTCAGTAGGTCTCTCATTACTTATATGTCCCACTAACTACAGTTCCCAATACCGCGTATAACATAAGTGTGTAATACAGGTAACTGAAAGACCATTTATTTTATGCTTGGATGACTATTATAACCAGATGCTTGGCTATAGGGAGTGAGTTAAATAGTCTGCAGCAGCTCTTTTCACTATTACTGCACTAATATGCTGGATTCAATCACATTGCCTGCCTCCCACCAGTGGAGCAGGCGTGTCAAAGGAGCTTCATAGACTTCTATGCTGGCTCCAGTGGAAGGTGGGATTTGAAGTTCGGGAGGGGCCCATCTGGGGACATCTATGACCATTGAGCTACATCTCCCAGGTGGATACAGTGATGGGAGGATGGAAAGAGGCTTTTTTCCCAAGCTGCTGATAGACCAGTGGGGGTCTTTGCTATGAGGAATATGAGCGAGCACAACTTTCTGTCTGGGTGCGCGCCCACCTCATATAAACCATCAGCCTGAATGATGAATGAGGCCTTATGCATTGGGGCAGAGAGAGAGAGAAAGAGAGATACATAAAGGGAGAATGGCTCGGCGATGGTGGACACTGGGGACTAAGTGATTGCAAGATACAGTCTCTTGCTACACAGGCACTGGAGCACTGTAGCCTGGTGGACTAAAGACCCGAGTTGCATCAGATGAACTGAGAGGGCACCTGTACAGCAATGACTTCCATGGCTGTATCGCTGAGTTGGTGAAAGCCTTGTGGCCATGATGCTGCTAGTAGGACCTGAGCACCTATGGAGTTGACACTTGATCAGCAGCCTATACTACTGCATGCAAATTCCACAGGAACTATATTCCTATGCACCACTATTAAGGTCTGGGCCCCAATGTTAGCCGGCTGAAGATCCAGAGCATAGGAATGTCCCTTTAGATAAGGTGGCGCTACACTATAAAGGACAGAACTTTGATATTGTAACAAAGTCTATCTAATTCCAAAATCAAAAATGCAATATATTGCAGCTTACTAATTCTTAGATGTGGTGGCTGCATTCGTTTTCTTTTTAGGCTTTTTTTCCCTTTATTTTCTCCAGGTGTTTCGGCCAGTATGTCTGTTATTTTTCAACTTACTTTAACAGACCAAGCTGTCTAGCAAAAGTGGCTGTTAGAGGGTTGAGGCAAACCATTTACCATGCAGTGACATGGGTGCTTCCAATAGTTAGTTTTTTCTCATTTATGTAAATTCTTTATCCCATCAGAATAATGTGGCTATGACTGCCTAAAAAGTATTAGCTGGAGTTCGACTTTAATTCATTAGCCAAGTCCATCTGCTAGTGCATCTAACACTACCTTCTCCAAGACTGCCTGCTGTCCAAAGGTGTCTCCATGGCTCCTCCATCCAGAATGGAGACACTCTACGACAAAAAGAGTGTTACTGGTCACATCATAGGAGAAAATAAAGGAAAAAAAGCTTAAATAAAGAAAATGAATTCAGCCACTACATTTAAGGATTGGTAAGCTGCAATATAATACATTGTTTTATTTGGGTTTAATACCGCTTTAGATCTTTAATGGTACAATGTAGCAGGTACGTTCAGGCATCTTGTTGGATTTTACATCCAAATCCTGTTGTGGCCTGGTGTGTAAATTTCAGTCAGGTTTCCTTGTTCAGTCTGTCTGTCTCTGCCGCCTCTTGTTTCCTGTGTTTAACTGATGGCACAGAAAAATAATAAAAAATCGAAAACAAGTTAGCGTATCTGCAAAAAAAAAACATGTGCTTAAATCTGGAGTAGGGAAGGGTTAGAAAGGGTTTATTGCTGAACTCCAGCCTTACCTACTATCTACCTATACTGAAATTGCTTACTCTAATTTTACTGCACACAGTTTAGATTCAAATCTGTAGCACACTAAATTGAGCCCTCCACATTTCCTTCCTGGAGGATGTTCACCATTATCTAGCCTCTCTCCCACCCAGCCTTACTGTTTCTGCCCTCCACTTTCATTCATTGGATTTTGTGTGTTATTTGCCCACTATGATGCATTGGCAGCCCATTCATTGACTGATCAAAGTGAACAAGTGTGAAGGGCTCTTTATGTATCATAAGCAATTGCTACACAATGGGGTTGATTAACTAAAACGGGAGAGTGCAAAATCTGGTGCATCCGTGCATAGTAGCCAATCGGCTTCTAACTTCAGCTTGTTCAATTAAAGCGGAGTTCCACCCTAAAGTGGAACTTCCGCTGGTTGGATTCCTCCCCCCCTCAGGTGTCACATTTGGCACCTTTCGGGGGGGAGGGGGAAGAGGACACCTGTCTTTAGACAGGTGTCCTTTTCCACACTTCCGGGAGTTCTGGCCGGCGGACGCGGCCGCTGACGTCAGAAGCCGGCTCCCTCCTCCCTGCTCGCTCTGCTACTGGCCGCCTGGCCAGTAGCAGAGCGTGGCAGAGCTCGCGCATGCGCGGTAAGGTGCCCGGCGTGAAGCTGTACTGCTTACACGTCCGGGTTCCCTTACCCGCGATGGAAGCGGCTGCACCCGTCCCCCGATCCGAAGATCGGCGGCGGGTGCCGACATCGCTGGAGTCCAGGACAGGTAAGTGTCCTAATATTAAAAGTCAGCAGCTACTGTATGTGTAGCTGCTGACTTTTAATTTTTTTTTTTAGCCCGGACCTCCGCTTTAAGGAAGAGTTCCAGCCTGTACAAAAAAAATAAATAAAAGTCAGCAGCTACAAATACTGTAGCTGCTGACATTTAATATTAGGACACTTACCTGTCCTGGGAGCCCGCAATGTCGGCACTCCAATCAGATTAGTCCATTGGCTTCAGGTGTAGGCTCTGGCATTGCAAGTAAGGGAAACCAGCAGTGAAGTCTTCAAGTCCATGCGTGAGTCATGCTGTGCTTTCTAAATGGTCCCATTGTCTTCTGGGATACACACAGGTCCCAGAAGGCAGCAGGCGGAAGAAGAAGGGGCTGGAAATGAAGGAGATCGCTGTGCGGAGATCTTACCAGGAAGTGGGAGCAGGAACCTGTCAAAACTAGGTACCCGCTCCCCCTCAAAAAGTGCCAAATGTGGCAGTGGAGGGGGAGAGGGTGCGAACAAGCAGAGCTTCCCCTTTGGGTGGAGCTCCGCTTTAAGTTCTGACAAAAAAAACTGGAAGCTGATTGCTTTCTATGCAGAGCTTCACCTGATTTTGGACTCTCCAGTTTTAGTATATCAACCCCTATATTTTTCAATGTTGTTTTCATCTTTTTTAAAGGAGTTGTAAAGGAAGAAGGTTTTTTATCTTAATGCATTCTAAACCTTCCGTGTGTAGCAGCCTCCCCAGCACTCTCTAAATACTTACCTGAGCCCCTTCTCTCTCTAGCGATGTCCACAAATGTCTTTGCCATCCAGGATACTCCTCCTGATTGGCTGAGATACAGCAGCGGCACCATTGGTTCCCATGGCTGTCAATCAAAGTCAGTCAGCCAATCAGGGGAGTGAGGGTCGGGCTCTGTGTCTGAATGGATACACGGAGCTCTGACTCGGCTTGGGTGCTCCCATAGAAAGCTGCTGGCTGAGGGGGCACTCAACAGGAGGGAGGGGCCAGGAGCAGCAAAGAGGGACCTGAGAAGAGGATGATCCGGGCTGCTCTGTGCAAAACCAACTGCACAGAGGAGGTAAGTATAACATGTTTGTTTTTTTTAAAAAAAAAACAAGACTTTACAATCACTTTCAATTCTTTTTGTGTATCTTAGTGCTGATCATCTCCTCTAGTCTTTTAGCCACTTCTCATCTACAAGCAGTCACTATGTTCTGGACTGACTTCCTTTTAGCATCAGTGGCGGACCATGCAGATTTAAAATGACATTAAATCATTGATATGACATTAACATGTTAAAGCTAATATGGGATTGTAATGATTGGGGTTGAATCTACTTTAAAGTGGGTCTATGCTACAACTTTTAAACAGTTGTCTGTTCTACAGAGCACCCATGTGTTCAGCAATAGAAATAGGTGGCCCCATGCACCATCCTGACCTATTAACCTTGATGTGTCACCCCTGTATTACTGTAATAGTCCCCGACACCATTGATTCTCTGCATGTTAAAGCAGAATACACATACAATATATATTAATTCCTTTCCAGATTATACTTTTAAATAGTCGGTATTGTGATGTGAACCTCTGTGACAGCCAAGGGCTGCAAAAAACAGTTTACACAGTCCTGAAATGTCACTTTATCAGGCAGCAATTTATAAACCCGTCATGTAAATCCTGCCCTTTGCTTTGATATATCTTATACGCAAGAGAACTTGGCACAGCAACATAAAGGTACGCTCGCTGTAAAGATTTCAACCATATACAGGAATACCAATTCATGCACCATGTTACATTTAGTCTTTTTAGATCTTCATAAAAATTCCCTCTATGTGTAATGTGTTTGTACAGCATCTATATTCACAGCTCCATGCAATGGTTACTGTTTCAATGCTCTGTCTACGTTTATATACTTTATAAATACTGCTGTCTCTAGTGGCTGCTTATTGTTTTTTTAGTTTTGCAAATATTCATTCCATCACCCAGATCATTAAAATGTAAATCAGGTATGAGTCACTCATAACAATATCTCCACAAAGCAAAATGATTACACTTGTGTTTTCTCATCATCACATCCGTGAATGTAGGTTTGAATTTTCTTCCATCGTTTGGAGTGTCCTTTATATCCACACAGATTTTAAAGGCTAAGTTCTCCTTTAAAAAAAATAATAAATGCACATATTTTTGCAGGGAAAAAATGTGCATTTATTAATATTTTTCACAGGAACCAGCAAAGCATTACATCCATGATCAGAGGGTGAATGAACTAAAAGTGCACTGATGTGAAAAGCCCAAGTAAAGGAAACGTAGCTTTGAAAATAATTTGGGTTAATCCAATGATTTTTTGCGCATTAATCCTCGTGATCTGTGTTACTGGAGGTATGGCAGGGCTGTGTCTTTTGCCATTATACGTTGTGCTGTAATGTGCCTCTCTTTCCTATCTCACAAAGCTGGGAGGTTTGAATCAGGTGGACAGCATGTTACCTATGACTTTGAATCAGTCATACACTGATTGGTATGTTACCATGGGCGTCCGCAGGTAGGGGCAAGGGGGGGCAAGTGCCCCCCCCTGGAATCAGGGATCGCATGGTGTCTGCGCAGATTGTGAGTAGGTGCTGGAACACTCCATGTACCAGCTCCCGGCACAGGAAGGAAGATTACACTGTGGATGGCAGCCGGCAGGGCTTTCCATCGTCCGGTGTTAAGACAGCACTAACCTGCAGAGCCTGCAGAAGCCTGTGCCAGGAGCCTGACCTGCCAATGTGAGTTATAGACAATTCTTTTCTGTGGGGGGAAGAGAGCTCTGTATGGGGGATTGGATATGTATACTGGCATAGCACACTCCTGGAATCTGAACCCTGTACATAGCACATGCCTGGAATCTGCACCCTGTACATAGTACACGCCTGGAATCTGCACCATGTACAAAGCACATGCCTGGAATCTGCACCCTGTGCAAAGCACACGCCTGGAATCTGCACCCTGTACAAAGCACACGCCTGGAATCTGCACCCTGTACAAAGCACACGCCTGGAATCTGCACCCTGTACAAAGCACACGCCTGGAATTTGCACCCTGTACATAGCACATGCCTGGAATAAAGTCTGCCGTTTTCCCCCTTTAAAATAAATAATTGTGAGTTGCTGCTAAGCCCCTCCCCTTCATGGCATTGTCAAAAGGGGCGGAGCATGGGTGGCCTTAAAATGACGCCCCCCCCCTGAAAAAAGTTCTGCGGACGCCCATGTATGTTACCCTTCATGAATGGTAACACACAAGTGAAGTAAAATGACATTAAAGGTACCATATCTGAATTAATCTTTTGAGGAAAGGACAACTTCCTCTGAGACTGTTGCTGGATTCAGATCACAACGTTTGTTTCTCATGGTCTATCTGTAGCTTCTTTGAAGTCTGTGTAGTTAGGGAGTTTTCTGGCATCCACCTCCAAGTCTCCATACCTATCCTGCAGTGATTTTAGAGACTTTTCTAGAGAATAAATGATGTCCTCCAATTTCTTCAAGTCAGCTTCATCTCTTTGAGTAGCTTTATTTTTGCTGTTGAACAGTTCAAGATTTAAAGCATAACTCCCAACTGTCCCTGATTTTGAGGGACTGTCCTTGATTTGGTCCCCCTGTCCCTCCATCCTCCTCATTTGTCCTTCATTTTGGTCTGATCTATATAGTTGTATATAAAATGCACTTTTTATCATTCAAAAAGTGTTTCCCAGTGCTAACATTTTCTAAATTTCTAAATTGCTGCATTTGTAAATGTCAAAAGCCAGCATAAAAGAATAGTAGTAGTAAAAAAAGCACATGTGGGTTTAACGTATCATTTTTTTTATCATTCTCCTTTAAGGCGGGGTATTAGGGTGTGTGTCCTATGCCTAAATACTTTTGCTCATAGGTGTCCCTCATTCCCATCTTAAAAAGTTGGGAGGTATGTTAAAGAAGAACTATAGGCAAAATTTTTTTCATTTTGGATAGAGTAAGGGAGGGTTATAACCCCTGTCAGATTTTTTACCCCATCAGTGTCTCATTGTGGAGATTTCGCTTCAGTTCCTGTCCTATAGCCAAAAACAGAAAGTGATAAAAAGTTCCTGCAAATTAAGGGAATTCCTTCGGGACCACCAGAACTAGTGTCTCCATGGGAAGATTTCCCCTCTATTACTTTTCTGGGGACAACCCAAAATGTGGGATCTCTTTTACTTTCACTTTCAATGATAATGGTAAACAGGACAAGTAGGGAGGGCGAATCTACTTAACGGGGACATCAATAAAAACTGACAAGTGTTCTAATCCCTCTCCACTATCCAAAACAAAACAAAAAGTTTTGCCTTTGGTTGCACTTTAAGTGCCAGATCTTGGCCATCAGAGCAGTTCCAAGACAGTCTATTTGGTCTGCCAATGTTTGAGCTTTCTATGTCTGCCAAGCTGTTTTCTATGGGCACTCGTGCGGGCTTGCCCCACTCTCTCCTCTCTGTCTTTGATTGAGACCAAAAAGTGGGGGGTGGGAGAAGGGAGCTGCAGGTGTGCATAGCACTGGATCAAATGAGGGCTCAGGTAAGTAAAAAATGGGAAGAGGGATACTGATGCCTAAACATTTTAAGGTAAACATATTTAGTCTTTAGAACCATATTAATATTTATTAAAGAGGAACATATACAAATAAACAGAGCCCCTATTCTAAATACCCTACATACAACCCAGCTTCACCACCTGCAGATGCTACAAGCCCTCTGGGCTGCTTGTCTACCAGCCCTCCTGGCTACTCCGAAGATTTCTCAGGACAAGGGATAAAAAGGGTTAAGCACAGTGCTGTCCTTGTGAATCATTGGGTTTGCTGATGTACTCACCCTGTCCTCCTTGCTCCCAGCTACTCGTAGGCAAAAGTCCTTCTCAAACCAGATGCTGAAAGGATTCTTCCCAGGCAGGCCGAGCCAAGCCTGGAGACAAATCCCCATCTAGGGGGCCCCTCCTAGGCCACCAACAGCCTCCTCCTTGGCACTCCATGTTCCACCCGACTCCCCTGCTGGCTAGGCTCTCCCACATTCAATGGATGATCCATCCACCCTGCCAAGACATTTTGCCTGGGTGTTGGTCAGGCTCCCCTAAGTATGCAGGACCTCCTGGCCTCCACCCACTAACTTCCAGAAGCTTCTACACTATAAATCCATCCAGCCTTACCTGCAGTAATCCAACATAATTACAGACTCACACAGTTACCATGAGCCATGAAAATAAATTTACATACACTAGTTCCACAATAGAGGGTGCTACACTGGCATCTAGGGCCCCATGCCAATCGAAAGGGCTTAGGAACGGCAAAGCCACCTGCAGTGTGTAAGGCTCTAGTGATATTGCTGTTTGGGTACTGCTCTTACGTGGTTTCCACTAGCGTTATATTTTTTATAAGGTGAACTTTAAATAAGATGGCTCAACCACACAAAGCCAATTTCACATTAAAACCCACCAAAACCACAAGTGGCTCACGAGTGAGGCTTATTTCACCATTGTTTGTGCATACTTCAGGTATTTTTCCATTTGAGTGGAATGTGGCAGGGTTTGATCACTTGCGTAATCATCCTTGCTGTGTAGGAATGGGGTGTAGAGTTTCCCAAAGTACAGTTTTGTGTAAAATCCACCAAGTGAGCTTAGAGCAGCTAGAAGAATTGAATACTGATAGACTAATGCGGTCAGGTAAAAAACTGTCCATATTGTCAGGCCCATGGTTCCTCAAGAAAGTAAATATTAGAGTCATTGTGCAGTGAGGAGGTAAATATTATTTATCTTCTTTTGCAGGGGGCATTAAATAAAATCTGGTGACAGAGCCACTTTGAATAAACAATGAATGAACAATTAATTTTTCATTTAGGCTCCATTCACACCTGAGCATAGCGCAGCGACAGCTGCTACAGAGCTTTTTAAATCTTTTTTGTGTTTTTTAGTGGAGCGCTTTTTGAGCGCCACCCTTCATATGAATGGGCCTCCCTCCGCTCCAAAAATGCTCCAAAGAAGCTGCTGTACCAAATCTTGGCACAGAGCCAGGATTTTAGGGCGTTTTGTCGCTCGACAATCGTGGAAAAATCGCACTACGTTTGGGGTGCCATTAATAAATAATGGCATTGCAAACAAGACTTGCGTGTCAAATCACCTAGGTGTGAACGGAGCATTAGAGCTATGAGTGTTTATGTGAGCATGGCAGCACAGTGGCTTTGTGGTTAGCACTTTGCTTTGCAGCACTGGGTTATTATCCTGGTCAGGACACTATCTGGATAGAGTTTGCATGTTCTTCCTGTGCTTGTGTGGGATTCCTCTGGGTACTCTGGTTACCTTCCACAGCCAAAAGACATGCTGGTAAGCTAATTTTCTCCTGTCTAAATTGTGTGCATGTATCTTAGGCATGTGCCCAGTGTGTACTGGATATGCCTGGGCACACCCTAATTACCCCATGTGGCATAGATTCCCCCTGCTACTGACACCATCCACTGCCCTACTGACACCATCCACTGCCCTACTGACACTGTTCACTGCCCTACTGACACCATCCACTGCCCTACTGACACATCCACTGCTCTACTGACACCGTCCATGTTTTAATACATTTTAAAATGTTTGCATTTATTGATAAGTGTGTGTGTGTGTATGTATATATATATATATATATATATATATATATATATAGTATATATATCCTGTATATGTATACACACACACACACACACACATGTGTGTTTAAGCTTTGGGGTGCACACCCTAACCCTATAGGCTGCACACACCTATGGCATGTATATATGCATGTGAGATAGGTACCTTAGATTGTAAGCTCCTTGAGGGCAGGTACTGATGTGAATAAATATTAGTGCCCTAGTAAGTGTGTGTGTATGTATGCATGTGGGATAGGGACCTTAGACTGTGAGTAAATAATAATAATAAAAGTAAGTAATAATCATAAATAAACAAAATGAATAATAAGAGTATGTAAAGCACTACCTGAATTGTCAGTGCTATATAAATACCTGTATTAAATAAAGTGTATATAATATACAGTGTATATACATATAGTATATATATATATACACACACATAATATATAAGCAATTGTCACAAATCTGTCAGTTACTAAATGTTTAAGTATTTTTATGTACTGTATATACAATCTAATAGGTATCAGCGAGTTCATTGTAGATTAAAACAAGCAGTATTCCCACATGTATAGCTGTGACATGTACACTTCATGTTACAAAATGCCTGTAACTCCGTCCTTTCATCTCTTCAATAGGTCATAGCCTGTGAACAGCAGTATGATTACTCGTATGATGTGCGCTGTGATGTCTGGTCCCTGGGGATTACAGCCATTGAATTGGCTGATGGAGACCCGCCTTTGTCTTCCATGCATCCAGTCAAAGCTCTGTTCAAGATTCCCAGGTACGCCACAAGATGGCTCTCTTGATTCATTGGGTAGTCATTCAAGCTTAGAAATAAATTTGAAAATTCACTTTGTATTAAAATAGCTGAAAAAGCCAATGACAAAACAGATAGGAAGTAATAAATTGACATGTTCATGGCGTATTTGAATGCTGTTTCCCATAATCCCCTTCTGTAGTTTATCTTTGGTGTACAATGGCAGACAGCAGTTGGGTGAGGAACATGGAACATAGGTTACTATTATTTCTATGCGCTGCTGCAACAAAGATGTACTGTGTATCTGAAGCTAAAGAAATAAATGATTACCAGAAATTGATTTATATTTTTATTCAAGTATAGAAAGCAATAATGTAGTGATGCTTATACACATAATATGGTAAGGACCAGGACATTTGGGGGGGGCAATGACTGTTTCAACCAGATTCAAACCTGCATGGGAAAACAATGAATTGAGTCATAAACTATAAATGTAATTTGCTGTTGTGTGGCAATACAAATGGTTATAGGTAATTTGATTCAGTAAATAAGGCCCGGCATTTTCAACCAACAGCAAACAATCAGCAATTAGCAACATAATGTTTCAGACTGATGAAAGCTTCCCTGTGATTACATTTTATACGTTATACTGCTGTTTTAATCACTGTTTGTTAAATAAATGAATATCACGCATATTTATTAGTGCAAAAAGCAATGATGCAAAGTGCATTAAACCATAGCAACCAATTTTCTGTTTAATGTAGGCGAGTTAATCAAATATGATTTCTGATTGGTTGTTATGAGTTATTGAAAATGTTCACATTGCTCGTTGTCTTAACGGTTAAAGCAGAACTCTAGTCACAGGCATCTTTTCAAAGCCATAAGGGAAAAAATAAATGACCTCTCATGAATGTCTTTTTCATTCTGTTCTTTTTTTAGCCTCTTGGGCCTGAGGCTTTGTTGGGGAACTACAGCAATTGTGACAATATGTGTGTAGGCAGGTTGGTGTGTCAGTTATCCAAGCTGCCCGGGTAGGAAAGGGTTAAATCTTTCTGTATGCTTTCTCTGGCATTTTCTGGGCTCTGCCCTCCACCTTGTGCTGTATGTAAAAGGGGGGGGGGGGGGTGGGTGGCTGTGCTCAGGGGCCAGGAGCTGCATGGGAAGAATCGGGAAGTCAGCAACACCTGGACTACACTCAGGAAACCTTTCTGAGAAGGACTCTCGCCTCTAGGAAGGCATGCCTGGGGCAGCCTGGGTTTAGTTAGTCAGGAACAAACTGTATTGCACTGTTGGACTGTAATACTGAGCTGTCAAGTAAAGTTGTGTCAACTGTTTATTGCCTGATCTGAAGTTATTTAAAGGGGTGCATGGATGTACATGGTGTATCGGAAGAACAGGGCCTGTAAGACACATACAAGCATGAAGAAGGAAGAATGGAATGCCACCAATAAGGTTAACTCAGCAAAAGAGTTGGCGGAGAGATTGTGGTTGCTACAAGTAACCATGAACTGGTGAGAATGTAATAGCAACCAGACAGAAAAGTGTGGTACCAGGTATAAGGGACAGGACCTCCGTTGGTGAGGGGGGTCAGTGCTCTGACTCCCTCCCTAGCGGTCGGTACCCCAAAAGCGATCAGAAACCCCAAGGACCTAGCCGTGTGGTACAGGAGAGAGAGGGAGTTAATTAAGTGCATGCATGAGGTCCGTGTTTAGTGCATGGCGGGACCCATTCTGTCACTGGCAGTGAGATGGCAGAGGAGAGCTGGACTGGAGGTGTGGGAAACAAGCTCAACGGTGTCCCCCCTCTAAATGCTACATTCTGGGAGACAAAGTGTGCAGCAATATGAAACAGAATGCTTAACAGAAGTGATTTGTATGTGCTTCACAGCCACACAAGGTGTACAGCTCACTTCTAACTTGGGGTTCTGCCTTAATGTTGTTCTTCACATGACCATCGCCCCTACCTGGCCCCAGGCATTGGGAATTGCATACACAAAGGAGGTATCCCCATGTGCAAGGTGAGTAGGCCCCACCCACTCATTGGCAAGAAAAAGCAATTGTTACAATTGGCAATAAACTGGCAGTCATGACAATAAATGGGCAACAAATGACCAATGGTGGCAATACAAGAAAAAAGGAACAATGACTGGAGCCCAGTCTGCCTTCACCCTCCTCCCCTTAGCTTTACTCCTGTCATTATTGGCATGCCATGCTACAGTGGCCACCTTCAGAAGACAGAAAACACTTGGCAATTCTGTACACTTCATAATAACTCAGTTCAGGGCTGTTGGAGACATATTCCCAAACTGAGGGCTCTTCTTATTCTGGTCCCTGGGGGGGAAGCTTAAAGGCAAAATATAGAAAAAATATAGCATATACGTTTGCTACACAAGCCATATTGTATTTTAATATTATTAAAAATATCTTTCCTTTTCAATCTGCAGCTGCTGTAATTTTCTGTAAAATGTAATGCAACATGGAAACTTGAAGGTGTTCTGTGCACAGGTGTTGTACAGAAAGCCCCTAGAGATGTAATTTCCTGCTTGTGTGAAGAATGTTAAAATACAATTCATATTTTAGGCATCATCTGCAACAAAAATGTGATATTTGGTGATATGCTCCCTAAGAGTTATTCAATTCCAAAGGGGTGCAGACCATGCAACTTTTCTCACCAGAACCCTGAAAGCGCACCAGCTGATTAAAATGAATTCCCTTTCAAAATCAGTATTCAAAGACACAAGGTGGAACAAACAGTTTGGAATCTGCAACAATGTTTGTTAAAATCATTGCAATGTATATTGATCACCCAGAGGGAATATTTTTTCCAACAAAAGTGGAGTTACCCTTTAGGCCCCACTACCACTCAGCAGCCTCCTGACTAGTCCAGCTGGAGCTCCTTGGGTTCCCAACCAGGAATAAAGTATGCCTCTAAAACAGGCCTGATAAGTGGGGACAGAAACCCTTGCCCTCTGGAACCAAAAGAGCCTCTGTAGCTTGTCAGAGGCAGGCTAGTCTTCACCACCACACCTAGTCCACTAAGCGGAAATCCATACACCTTTCTTTCTTGCACAGGATGCTCCATTAGGAGAACTCCCATACTAGAAGATAGTAAACCAGATTGCCTTTACTTAAAGAATTTTCAAAACATGTTCAGCATACAGAGGTCTAACTTTGCAGCAACCAACAAGTTTCCCCAACAATGAAACATAACTAATTTCTTCAATAGGGTATAATAATTTCTTCTGCAGAACCCTACCAGGAGGAGAGCCTTAGTACCCACAGTTGGTCATCAGTATTAAATTCTGCTCCTACATTGAGAAGTAGGATCCTTCCATGCTACACCCTCCTCTCCACTAGGTAGTAGCTCCTTGATTGCCCAATGGAGGAGTGTCCCAGACTGTCTCCACTGCTCGGTGGCGCAGATAGTCAGCGTCCAAAGAAAAACAGTTTCATTCCTTTTTTCCCACGTCTTCCCTCTCCTTTGATTCGTCCCCAAGGGGCCTTCTACACTATTTAGAAAACATGAATGATGAGTATATATGGCTATCTAACAACATCTGGATGGGACCATCCATAAAAGGGACCTATACTCCATTACAAGAACAGGAGTATAAATCTTCCGTTTATGACAAAACATGTCTCATAGTTTGCCAGAGCGTTTAAAGCCCACATCTCTTAACAGCCCTTTTTTCCTCTTCACTAATGACTGTCTGCTCTAGTTCGCTGCATGACTGTGACACTGACGCAACTACTTCATTAGGCCAGTCAGCGGGCAGACTTGACTTAAGCAGGTCAGAGAAATAAAAGATGTTTTCTGCTTAGTTGTCATGGGCTATGGTACATTGTATGTTTTTTATTACTTTAGAGGATACTAAGCTTGATGGAACCTGTCTGTGTGTAAAGAGCAATGATGCAGTAACCCAGAGCATATAATAGAAAACATTCTTGGTATGGGTTACAGTTCATTATTGCTCTTTGTGGTTAGATAAGATTTAAAATAAAGACTTGAAGCCCAATCAACTAAACATTTCCTAGTAAACTACTTAAAATTCTTCCCCTAGTATGTGCAGCTGGCTCCTGCTCTCTCAGTGCTGCTCCCCTGAACTTCTGGTGTTCACTGGAAAGAGGTAACAGAGTTAATTCTTAAATCAGCGGTGTAGCTTGGATAAATGGAACACCCATATTTCAGAACCTTACATCTGATTGAATGGAAGTGGGGTTACTTTTCACAGATTTTAATTTTCCTCAAATAGAGATTTGCTGTTTCAGATTTCACTGGTGATATCTGCCATTGCACATTACCTTAAAGTGAACCTGTGGGCCTGACTTTGGACATTCAAGTATTTATATATTCTTAACAAGCAGTAAATAATCTTTAAAACAAGCTTACCTCGCTGACCTATGCAGCCACATGCACTGTGCAGCAATTAGTTCTCAAAGTTTTCAGCAGAATCACTGCAGTTGTTCGATCGGTAGTTTTCATGCATTTTAAAAAAATATGTTACAGAAAGTTCTTTCAAATGTTTAATTTTGGCGGAAAGCATTAGAGACAAAAGGAAAGGCAGTTTTGGAATTAGCATTATGAAAGCCCTACAGTGAGGTAAAAAGTATTTGATCCCCTGCTGATTTTGGACATTTGCCCACTGACCAAGAAATGATCAGTCTATAACACAGACAGAATAACAACAAAAAAATCCAGAAAAACACATTTCAAAAAAGTTATAAATTGATTTGCATTTTAATGAGTGAAATAAGTATTTGACCCCTTTGCAAAAACAGGACTTAGTACTTGGTGGCAAATCTCGTTGGTAATGACAGAGGTCAGACGTTTCTTGTAGTTGGCCACCAGGTTTGCACACATTTCAGGAGGGATTTTGTCCCACTCCTCTTTGCAGATCTTCTCCAAGTCATTAAGGTTTTGAGGCTTCCAACTCGAACCTGCAGCTCCCTCAACATATTTTATATGGGATTAAGATCTGGAGACTGGCCAGATGTGGCCAGATGTGCTTCTTCTTGAGCCACTCCTTTTTTGAACTGCGTTTTTCTGGATATTTTGTTTAAGTTGTTATTCTGTCTCTCACTGTTAAAATAAACATACCATTAAAATTATAGACTGATCATTTCTTTGTCAGTGGGCAAACGTACAAAATCAGCAGGGGATCAAATACTTTTTTTCCCTTATTGTATTCAGCTATCTTAGCCCTGTTATTGTACCAAAAATGGCCACTCATTAGCCCCATTATTTAGCATTTTGTTTCACAGAAATTAAAATAAAAATGTTCAAAAAAGACAATACATGATATACTAATCAAATACACAAACAAAAAGAAATACAATCTACAATTAACACCAAATAAAAGAAACTTAAAGTATTACTAAACCCAGTAATATGAAAATAGTTTATCTGCCAAACACAGTGCCCACAGCTTATAAATCTTTTTTTACATTAAAATACTGCCACTATATACCTTT
>BLSH010284136.1:1540520-1575394 GCA_018402905.1 Glandirana rugosa
ATCAATTTCACAATGATTTGGGTGTTGTCATTTTAGTCAGACATATACGTCATATCGTGCGAACAATATGAGAGACACCTTCAATACCCCAATTAGGAGTCGTAACATATTTTTTCCGATAAAATAGGACATACGTATCTATGAAGGGAGGACGTAACAGTTAGACCCGTTCAGGTATATTATGTGTCGTCCCACCATTACGAGTCAAACCAGAGCATCCGACCTATCTTGTAAAGGACAAAGACAACTTGACAAGTCCAGTGTACTATAACTGTAGTGTGTACACCCGCACATATGTCCGACATCACCTTTTGAGGAGGATGAACTTGTGTGTCGATACCTGTTTGACATGTCCAATAGTCATTTGGTACCATATGTCTAGTAGGGTTTTCCATATATCACCGTCGTAAAATTACATTAAAATACTGCCACTATATACCTTTTGGGATGATCTGTATACCATGGTTTACTGATAACCTGTACAGTTTGTCCATAGCTGTGTGTTCAAGTAGGAGGAGTTTTCCACTACAGCCTGTATACACGCCCACATGTGTGATGTCAATATCATGTGACCTGAACAGTTCAACAGAAACAGGAAATGTTCTATCCAGCCTACGAGACCAAACTGAGCATTACCACCCTGCTGTGTATTATATGGACTTGCCCAGATTGACAATGCAGGAGGGAAGTATCTATGCATACAGGATAAAATAGCCTTTTTTATACAATGCTGAGGATTAACCCCATAACTTCCACAGAGAGTATAACAAGCGTGCTATACTGCATATACAGACTGATTTTACTGTTGTGGGTTTAGTAACACTTTAACTACCCTAAATACACTCTCCTCCCCCTAATCCCTACTTAGCAGTTTAGCTTCTCCTGCTCCCCCCTCTCAGATGTGATTTGGTAGTCCCTTGAAGTCTTGTATTCTGTACTGTCTCTGAGAAGGCCCCCCTCGATCCTTTATACCCACCTACCCTAAACTCCCTCACCACTATTTCACTCCTCCTTCACAGCCAAAAAACTCTGGTGTCAGTGACATGATAATACCCCCCCCCCCCCAGTTATAGGACAGTGTTTGGACCTAGTGATTGGCCGCTAGACCCAAGCATTCTCACTGGGGAGGAGGTCACATGCTCCTCCATACCCACAGGTGCCAGGTATTGTCACCGGCTGTAGTACAGTGCTGGCAAAATGAGTATGAGAGTGATGGGAGGACCCAAGGCAGGAACACTGTTACTTTACCCCGGATGGCAATCTAGCAATGCAATGTTTGTTTAAATGACTTTAGTGCTTCTGCTGAAACTTTTGAAGATGAATTGCTCCACAGTGTCTGCAGCTACAGAAATCAGGGAGGGCGTGTTTTAAAGCTTATTTACTGCCTGTTAAGAACTTGAAAACTGTTGAATGTCCATAGCTTAGCCACAGGTTCATCTTAAAATACATTAGTTGCTTTCAGAAACCATTTATCTTTGCGACCAGGCTTCAAATTACCAAGACCTTCATGAAACTCCAAGGCACAATGCTACTGTTATTTGCCAGAGGGTTGCGGGATGCAGCAATGTGTAATTTTAGATTTATATATCAGAATATGAATTAAAATTGAGGAAATAAGTGCGCCAAATAATAAATTAATGCAGTGCAGGTAGTCCTAGGTTTAGTGTTTAATGGAATGTAAATATTTCTTTATCTCAGTTACTGATGTATATCATTTTACTGGTTAGAAAAGGAACAATGAATATGTTTGAACTAAGCTCTTGTAACATTCATACAATTATGGTCGCCGTTCACATCTTCTGTGATTGCAATTTGCATTTCTGATTAGCTCAATTTATATGCAGATTAGCCTGTGCGTCATAATGTTATCTACTTATATCCAGCCTCGGCTCCAGTAAGCCACCAGCATGAAATAATGAATCAGTCAAAAGCGGCATTGCTTCTTGCTGCCTGTTTGCGTTGCTGTAGAACAGGTCATAGCAATTAAAGCAGCAGAGAGGGAGGTATTGCATATCAAAGCTAGAAACCTTACGTCTTATCAGATGAATGGAGGATGGTGTTTAGAAAGCGATCGTCATAGGATAAAACATTAACAGGAAGATGAAATAAATGAATACACAATTGCGGGATTCTTTTTTTCTACTTTCCTAATCAGCTCAAATTGATTGTTAGCGGGCTCCTTGGGTATTTCTGGATTTCTGCATGAATTGCTCCTGAAGTCATAATAACAAAGACAGTATTCAAACAACCCACAAGGCATTTTACATTGCTGTATCTTTATTGAACAAATTGTTAGACAACCGAGGGGATTGATGAAAACATATGTATATTCTTTTGAGCTAGTCGAAACCACCTATGCTGGAAATAACCACAAGCCATGCTCTTTATTTAGCTTCTGATGGGACGTGTGCGGTGGGTAGGTGGTATTATGTCCCATTCATATGTTTGAAACAGATTCAGGTCATGTATTTGTTTAGGACACCTTGCTTGAATAGCTTTTGTTAGATCACACCACAACATTTCCATTGGGTTAAAGTGATTGTAAAGGTTCGTATTTTCATTTTTTAAAATAACAAACCTGTTAAACTTACCTGCTCTGTGCAAGGGTTTTGCACAGAGCAGCCCCGATCCTCCTCTTCATTGGATGCCCCCACGGAGAGCCACTTTCCCTGGGGGCACCTGTGCGGGCATGCTCACGAGTCCCGCTGCTGTGTCCATTGACACAGACAGCAGGACTCGGCCCCCACCTCCCGCGTCACTGGATTTTATTGACAGCAGTGGGAGCCAATGGCTCCTGCTGCTATCTATCTATCCAATGAGGACACAAGACAGCGGCTGAAGCTGCTGGGCTTGTGCTCATCGCTGGAATGATTGGGTTCATGTAAGAAAAAAGGGGGGGGTATGGGGGGCAACTGAAGCACAGAGGGTTTTTCACCTGAATGCATAGAATGCATTCAGGCGAAAAACCATGATACTTTACAACCCCTTTAAGGTCAGGCTTGACTGATACAAAATAATTTATGCCACTGTTTATTTTCTCCTGCATTGTGGACAGTTGTCATTTTGTCGTTTGTCGTTTTTTTTTAATAACAAACATGTTATACTTACCTCCTCTGTGCAGCTGTTTTTGCACAGAGCAGCCCGGAAACCTCCTCTTCTCGGGTCCCTCTTTGCAGCTCCTGGCACCTCCCCCCTATCGAGTGCCCTCTCAGCCAGCAGCTATCTATGGGGGCACCTGAGCCGAGTCACAGCACCGTGTATCCAATCAGACATGGAGCCCCAACCCGGCCCTGCCCCCTCTCTCCCCTGATTGGCTGACTGACTTTGATTGACAGCCGCGGGAGCCAATGGCGTCACTGCTGTGTCTCAGCCAATTAGGAGGAGTTTCCTGGATGGCTGAGGGGATTGTGGGCATTGCTACAGAGAGAAAAGGCTCAGGTAAGTAATTAGGGGGTGTCAGGGAGGCTGCTACACCAAGAAGGTAGAATGCATTAAGATAAAAAACCTTCTCCCTTTACACCTCCTTTAATTTACACACATGTTATCAAATGCAAGAAATGCCTGCAGAACCCTAAGGACTGGTACACACCTGTGCAGGTTGCAGTTTGCATATTCCAGGTGCATTTTGCATTTTTCAATACATGTTTTTGATCCATTGAAGTCTATGTAACCAAAAACCAGAAAAAGTCTCTGGCCCTTTCCATAAAATGCACAAAGGTGAATGTGACCCATGGGAAGCCATGTTAAATGGACTGTAGTGTGTTTCTGGAAACCTGAAAACGCATTCAAAAATGCACAGCTGTGAACCAGGCCTCGGGAACTTAAGGTGTGCCCTTGCGTTGATCTTAATAGGATAGCAACATACAGTAAATTAATTTTTTCCATTTGTAAGTGATCTGCATGACTGTGGACTGATGAAGGCTTCATCATTTTGTAAAAATTTTCAGTCTTATGAGGTTCACCAACTCTCCTGACGTCCTCTAAAAATCTTATATGATCAGGCTGTATTGCACATCAACAGAACTTTTTTTTGTGCAGAGCACATAACCACAATCGTGTACATTTATATGCGTTAGCAGTCCATCAGCAGTGCAGAATACACTCACCCCTAAACTATCACTGATGGAATGTACTATCGCATACTTTTTCCATATTTGAACAAGTTTGTTTAAAATATTTTAATCAAAAGTAAATGTAAGCCACACTCCAAAACTTAGATTATCTATCTATGTAAAGGATAGGTTCACCTTTCTCAACATGTTACATGTTACACCTGTATTTAGGCACTAACTACCTTTCCATATCAGAGGTATGGGCAGACAGTGTACTGACAACTGCAAGAGCCTGACATTGCACCTGCAATTTGCTTATCATGGGAGCATTGCTTTACATGCTCCCAAGAAAAAAATGTGCGTTTATCTATTTATTTATTTTTTAAAGGGTAACTTAACCTTTAATTTGTCAAAACATGAAAACTGCATACATAAATGTCTCCAACCAAAACCACCTTCCTTGACACGTTTCACCACTACTGGCTTGCTCCCAAGGACAGCATGAGCATGCCAGTAGTGGTGAAACGCATCAAGGAAGGTGGCTTTGCGTGAAGACATTTAGGTATGCAGTTTTAATCTTTTGATGAATTAAATAGAGCTAAATTTTGGAGTAAGGCTTACATTTACTTTTGAATAAGAGTGGAGAACATATGAAGTTTACTTCACATTTTTGAAGCCATTAATACAGAAATCTCAAAAAGGTGTGCCTACAGACAGGATCCAGCCACTGGATGGTTGATGATTATCCAGGGGTAGAATTGTACATTTTTTCAGAAGTGCTACACAAACATGAATTTTTACAATGAATGAACATGTAAGCTACTTCCATTGCATATGGGACAGGGAGTGTCCCACTGAAACCAATGGAAGTGGGTTGTCTTGGATCAAAATAACTGTGACTATATACATACCAGACGATTGACTCTCTGCTGGAGAAGGTTCAGCCTAGATTTGTTAGGAAGGCCTACATACTAGAAGATAACTAACTTGAAATGACAGGGTTCCATTAAAAGCCACACACACACTACTAGTTGACAGCTCAGGTGAGAGCCGTTGTACTAACAATCTGATATTAGTACAGCAATCTCCCCTGCTGTGCTATTGTGTTCTGAGAGGGAGATGCTACCCCCCAGGCGTGAGAACACTCCAGTCAGCGCTCTCAGCTATTGGCTGAGAGTGCTGATCGGGAGTTGCTGGGCAGACCCGTTTTCGATCACTGTTGAACCGGCTGCCGTACACATGGGCCAAATGCTGCCTGACATTTGGCCCGTGTGTACTAGGCTTAAGAGTGTTAATGGGGCCTCCAATAGTGGGAGGCCTGTAATGCACCTTTATTTACACCTGCTTATATGTGGTCAGTGATCAGAGATTGGAAGCCTATAATACACCTTTATAGAGCCTCTACTTATACCACATAGGCTGCTATCAATTTAATTGCACTGTTGCCTACAGATTTATGTACATTACCCGATCTGACCAGTTCACCTGTAAGTACCTATAGCACTTGATAGGCTATCTCATAATTTGATTTTGTGGAACAGCTGCTGGATTTCAAAATTCTGTTTGCGATTTCAGCCCATGCCAGCTATTGCTCCCTTAAATTGCTAGTCCATAGGAATGACTTCAGAAAAACAGCACACATATGATCAATAGCTACATGTACCTCTTATCAGAATTGATTACTTTTACAAAAACGATGCTAATATCACACCCCAAACTCGCGCATACATGTCTTTATGGACCTTGCTTTGTGCCCTGGTGCGCAGTCATGTTGGACCAGGAAGGGGCCATCCCCAAACTGTTCCCACAAAGTTGGGAACATGAAATTGTCCAAAATGTCTTGGTATGCAGACGCCTTAAGAGTTCCCTTCACTGGAACTAAGGGGCCAAGCCCAACCCCTGAAAAACACCCTCACACCACAATCCCCCCTTCACCAAATGATTTTAACCAGTGCACAAAGCAAGGTCCATAAAAATATGGATGAGTGAGTTTGGGGTGGAGGAACTTGACTGGCCTGCACAAAGTCATGACCTCAACCTGATAGAACACCTTTGAAATGAATTACAGTGGACACTGCAAGCCAGGCCTTCTTGTCAAACATTGATGCCAGACTTCACAAATGCCCTTCTGGAAGAATGTTCAAACATTCCCATAGACACACTCCTAAACCTTGTGGACAGCCTTCTCCAAAGAGTTGAAGCTGTTATAGCAGCCATCCCAATACTTTTGCCAATATAGTGTATATATATATATATATATATATATATATACAGTGGGTACAGAAAGTATTCAGACCACCTTCATTTGAGTCCAGTTGTGTTTGATTATACTGATTGGACTTGGTTAGGAAAGCCACACACCTGTCTATATAAGACCTTACAGCTCACAGTGCATGTCAGAGCAAATGAGAATCATGAGGTCAAAGGAACTGCCTGAAGAGCTCAGAGACAGAATTGTGGCAAGGCACAGATCTGGCCAAGGTTACAAAAAAAAGTCTGCTGCGCTTAATGTTCCTAAGAGCACAGTGGCCTCCATAATCCTTAAATGGAAGACGTTTGGGACGACCAGAACCCTTCCTAGAGCTGGCCGTCACGCCAAACTGAGCTATCGGGGGAGAAGAGCCTCGGTGAGAGCGGTAAAGAAGAACCCAAAGATCACTGTGGCTGAGCTCCAGAGATGCAGTCGGGAGATGGGAGAAAGTTGTAGAAAGTCAACCATCACTGCAGCTCTCCACCAGTCGGGGCTTTATGGCAGAGTGGCCCGACGGAAGCCTCTCCTCAGTGCAAGACACATGAAAGCCTGCATGGAGTTTGCTAAAAAACACCTGAAGGACTCCAAGATGGTGAGAAATAAGATTCTCTGGTCTGCAGGGCAGGATTGAGAGCATTGTGGGCCTGGTGCTGAGGATTTACATATCAATGCTGTATGTGCCCTAAGATTTACATATCAATACAGCCCAAAATATACATATCAATCATGTGTACACACACAGAGCAGGGCTGGGCAGCATTAGTGACTCAATGGGCTGGGCCTATCTTAAGGTAGGGGCCTGGAGCTACAGCTCCAATAGCCCCAATGTTAATCCGGCCCTGCTGGTCTCATGAGACCAAGATAGAATGTTTTGGCCTTAATTCTAAGCGGTATGTGTGGAGAAAACCAGGCATTGCTCATCACCTGTTCAATACAGTCCCAACAGTGAAGCATGGTGGTGGCAGCATCATGCTGTGGGGGTGTTTTTTAGCTGCAGGGACAGGACGACTGGTTGCAATCGAGGGCAAGATGAATGTGGCCAAGTACAGGGATATCCTGGACGAAAACCTTCTCCAGAGTGCTCAGGACCTCAGACTGGGCCGAAGGTTTAGCTTCCAATAAGACAATGACCCTAAGCACACAGCTAAAGTAACGAAGGAGTGGCTTCACAACAACTCTGTGACTGTTCTTGAATGGCCCAGCCAGAGCCCTGACTTAAAACCAATTGAGCATCTCTGGAGAGACCTAAAAATGGCTGTCCACCAACGTTCACCATCCAACCTGACAGGACTGGAGAGGATCTGCAAGGAGGAATGGCAGAGGATCCCCAAATCCAGGTGTGAAAAACTTGTTGCATCTTTCCCAAAAAGACTCATGGCTGTATTAGAGCAAAAGGGTGCTTCTACTAAATACTGAGCAAAGGGTCTGAATACTTAGTACCATGTGATATTTCAGTTTTTCTTTTTTAATAAATCTGCAAAAATGTCAACAATGCTGTGCTTTTCTGTCAATATGGGGTGCTGTGTGTACATTAATGAGGGGAAAAATGAACTTAAATGATTTTAGCAAATGGCTGCAATATAACAAAGAGTAAAACATTTAAGGGGGTCTGAATACTTTCCATACCCACTGTATATATATACATATACACAGTATCTCACAAAAGTGAGTACACCCCTCACATTTTTGTAAATATTTTATTCTATCTTTTCATGTGACAACAATGAAGAAATTACACTTTGCTACAATGTAATGTAGTGAGAGTACGGCTTGTATAACAGTAAATTTGCTGTCCCCTCAAAATAAGTCAACACACAGCCATTAATGTCTAAACCGCTGGCAACAAAAGTGAGTACACCCCTAAGTGAAAATGTCCAAATTGGGCCCAAAGTGTCAATATTTTGTGTAGCCACCATTATTTTCCAGTACTGCCTTAACCCTCTTGGGCATGGAGTTCACCAGAGCTTCACAGGTTGCTACTGGAGTCCTCTTCCACTCCTCCGTGATGACATCACGGAGCTGGTGGATGTTAGAGACCTTGCACTCCTCCACCTTCCATTTGAGGATGCCACACAGATGCTCAATACGGTTTAGGTCTGGAGACATGCTTGGCCAGTCCTTCACCTTTGCCCTCAGCTTCTTTAGCAAGGCAGGGGTCGTCTTGAAGGTGTGTTTGGGGTCATTATCATGTTGGGATACTGCCCCGTGGCCCAGTTTCTGAAGGGAGGGGATCATGCTCTGCTTCAGTATGTTGGCATTCATGGTTCTCTCAATGAACTGTAGCTCCCCACTATCGGCAACACTCATGCAGCCCCAGACCATGACACTCCCACCACCATGCTAGACTTGTAGGCAAGACACACTTGTCTTTGTATTCCTCACCTGGTTGCCGCCACACATGCTTGACACCATCTGAACCAAATAATAATGTTATCTTGGTCTCATCAGACCACAGGTCATGGTTCCAGTAATCCATGTCCATAGTCTGCTTGTCTTCAGCAAACTGTTTGCGGGCATTCTTGTGCATCATCTTTAGAAGAGGCTTCCTTCTGGGACGACAGCCATGCAGACCAATTTGATGCAGTGTGCGGCGTATAGTCTGAACACTGACAGGCTGACCCCCCACCCCTTCAACCTCTGCAACAACGCCGGCAGCACTCGTACGTCTATTTCCCAAAGACAACCTCTGAATATGACGCTGAGCACGTGCACTCAACCTCTTTGGTTGACCATGGCGAAGCCTGCTATGAGTTGAACCTGTCCTATTAAACCACTGTATGGTCTTGGCCAACATGCTGCAGCACAATTTCAGGGTCTTGGCAATCTTCTTATACCCTAGGCCATCTTTATGTAAAGCAACAATTCTTTTTTTCAGATTCTCAGAGAGTTCTTTGCCATGAGGTGCCATGTTGAACTTCCAGTGACCAGTATGAGAGAGTGAGAGGGAGAATACCAAATTTAACACACCTGCTCCCCATTCACACCCGAGACCTTGTAACACAAACGAGTCCCATGACACCAGGGAGGGAAAATGGCTAATTGGGTCCAATTTGGACATTTTCGCTTAGGGGTGTACTCAACTTTGTTGCCAGCGATTTAGACATGAATGGCTGTGTGTTGAGTTATTTTAAGACAGCAAATTTACACTGTTATACAAGCTGTACACTCACTACTTTACATTATAGCAAAGTGTCATTTCTTCAGTGTTGTCACATGAATAGATATAATAAAATATTTAAAAAAAATTGAGGGGTGTACTCACTTTTGTGTATATATATATATATTTATATTTATATACTATATATTTATATATATATATATATATATATACATATATATGTATATGTATATATATATATATATATATATATATATATATATATATATTATATATTTTTTAATGCATAGATATAGTAAGTTTTATATTGAGAAAGTTGCATGTAAAAGGCAAGTTTCATCTCATGGTTGAGTGGATCATTTTATCTGGCGGATCTTTATGGTCCCTTGGATTAAGTATTATAGGACAGATTCCAGTTTAACAATAAATCAATTACAATGTGGTTCACTTTCAAAAGACATATAGTTGGCATCAAATATACATTGCTTCGGAATGCTACCCGTTAATTAATTTGCTAAAATATATAATTAGGAGGTATACGACAAACTCAAGCAGAATATTAATGTTTTATTTCACTATAATGGCCTTATTCCCCTCATCAAAATAAATTATTAAGTTCTGTGCAGGCCTCTTATGAATAACGGCCTTCATTGCCTCAAGACAGACATAAATCATCCTGAGGACCCTGAACCATGAAATGATTCTGTTAACATGTCATCTGTCTAAGGTATATTTTAAAATCTCTGGAAGAATCTTCTAAATGATGAAGGAAAGGTAGCACAACAAACTTGGTAAACAGGGAATTGATACTTTGAACCCGTTCCATCTGGTGATGTAACTTTTTTAGGTATTTTAATCTTTCAAATATGACATACTGCAACATAAATCAACAATAAATAAAGGAAAAAATACTACCACCCAAAAAATATATTTCAGCCATGGTGGGCTAAACCAAAGTGAGGACTTTAGATTTTGGGGAATCCATATCTACAGGGGTGCCTGACTCTACCTACCCTTATGACTTACAATTGTGGGTATAAATAAGTTGCATTGAGTGCTGCACTAAGACTAAAAGATGGTTATGGCTCATGCTGTAAAAAAAAAAAAAAAAGAAGCTGAGTACTACCCGAGATTCCCGAGACTTTTTTTTTTTTTTTTTTAAATCCAATTTTGCCTTTGTTATATACCCCCTTCTTCAAGGTCCAATCGGTACCCAAGTGTAAGTGCACAAATATGGCTACAATCAGTTGAAGCCGTGAATCCTGCTATGCTCTAGTACATCAAATGAGGACGGTAGAAGGACCTGCACATATAGCTGTCATTCTTGACGTGGCATCTGGTAGTCATCAGTATGTGGTCATTGTAACAATGTGTAGGGTCTCTCAAAAGGAAATCAGGAAACCACATCTGTGAAGGCTAGAACTAGACTGGAAATAAGATGCAGCTTTGGCATAATATGAAAATTTGCAAAATCTGACAGTACAGTAGTGGAAGACACTTTGAGGTTGAGTTACTAAAACTGGAGAGTGAAAAATCAGGTGCAACTCTCCATAGAAACCAACCAGCTTCCAGGGTTTATTGTCAAGGCTTAATTGAACAAGCTAAAGTTAGAAGCTGATTGGCCACCATGCACAGCTGCCCCAAATTTTGCACTGTCCGATTTTAGTAAATCAACCCCTTTGACCATAACTGCTGCAGAGGAGCTCTTGCCAGCCAAAAATTCCACTTACAATATAGATAACAAAACACCAGACCAATGGTAAAGTCCACGTAAAACTGGGTGAACACTGTGAGAAAATGAGAAGAAAATGATGTACGAGGCACAATCGTTCAACTTTCGACATCCGATTCAGACTTATTAAACAAAGCTTTCCCAAGGAACAAACCCCAAATTTTCTCTTATGAGAAAAGAACAAACAATTTTTGCTTAATGTGTATTATTTTCATACAGTTTTAGTATGAGAAAAATCAAATCGGAAAGACTGGACTTAATCAGAAACAATAAACAACAACAAAAAAAGTTCTGTTGTATGAGAATTTTCATGCATTATTTCCATCCTCGGTTCCAACTTGCTGTGAAACATAGGGGAAAACGGGACAACCGTTCGCCTGATTTTCTTATAGTTTTTACCCACTTTAAGACCCCCAGCTTTAAATGTTCAGTTGGTAGGTACACTGGAACAGATTTAAAGAACTGATTGAATCACTACAGTAGTTGGTTGGGCACAGTGAACAGGAAAATGTGTCAGTCCAAAATTTCTTTCCAACACACCAGGCCTTCTTAGGATTGACAAAGTTTGGATGCAGCAAGTAAATGCATATTCTGGTTGCTTTACCACAATTTGCTGTGCAGAAAGGTGGACATCTTTCCACTACCAGCAGTTGTTGGGGACCCATGGCTCTTGGCCACTCACCTTCTTCTTCTACAGACACTACTTGCAAATACAACCTATCTGTTTCTGATGTGTGTCCTCATATTAACTGGAAGTGCTGAGATGTGAGAGAGGTGGGTCTGAGCAATGATACTATGGAAGGGGTCATTCACGGTTACACCTGAAGGCATGAAGGAACAGCTCAATAACGTCTGGTACCTGAAATATCACTTTGAAAGTCAATTTTCCTCTGTGATTCTTCAAGTAGCCCCAGCAACTGAGACATATTACATCATACAGATATCATCTTGTCACCCAACGCCACAATAATATTTTGAAATGACGATTGATGCCAGCAGATGGCAAAAATCCAGGCTACAAGCCGATGTGAAATATGGGTGTGATATAATCAGATGTCATTACCCCTCTCCCATTAACATTTAATAGTCTTACTATTTAACCCTTGCCTATGTTTATTAGGAAAAGTGAATGAAGCAGTTGCGGCTGTCTGGATCAGGGGCTCTCTTGCAGATTCAAGGCTTGTTTTGTCATTCTCTGTAGAAGGGCTGAGTGGTTGAAGAGAAATCAGCGCATACCCTCGGGCTCACCACTTAGCTAGAATTATTATAGCAGACTCAGTGGGAATATTCTTGTGCTATTTCCAGTGAGGAGTACAGAAATACCTGCTTCCTCCTGGGAAATGCAGGAAATTGAATGTCATTAAAAGGAAAATGTTTGCTATTCTGTCTGCATGAAATGATGTAGTTGTATTATTTGTATTTATATATTTTTTTCTGAAGACAGCAAACATTGGGTTAAAGTGGAACTCCAGGCAAACAGTTAGGCACACAGTTGAAGTGCATGAATGCAAGCTGTTTTACCTGCCTTAACCTCCCTGGCGGTATGATTACGTCAGACTTTTGCATCTAAAAGAGGTACATTGTTTTGCATAGAAATTTGGTGTTTTATATTGTAGGCCTGAAATTTTTAGGAATAACTCACTTAAATCTGTCCAAACAAGAGTCTAGTAGACATCCCGGGTATGATAAAGTTTGAAACACAAAATCATAAATTATAATATAATAAATAAGTATAAATAATTATCAAAAATAGTAATAGTAATAATAGTAATTGTAATAAAATGTATTCAATAATGTAATCAAACCAAAAACACTGAAATTTGCTCAGTTGCAGAATTGTCGCTGTCGTCACTTTCAGTGTCTGATGATAAATTTCCCCAAAAATCAGTATCACTCAATTCTGCAAGTGATTCTTATTTACTATCTGTGTTTTCTAGCTGATCAAAAAACACTTTTGATGTAAAGGGACACTTTTTGGTTGCCATGGACATTCTCAAGTTTCCAGGCAGAAAGGATGGCATATATAATATAAAAGTGCATGCAGGGCACTGGGCAAACCACTAGGGACAAAGGGGATGTGAAATGATTTCATTAGTAATGTAATCTTACAGATTACAGTGTACTGTATGTTTACTATGTGTTTCACTATTTGAATTTGCTGCCGGTCTCCGCCCCCGTGCGATGCGACGCTCGCAGGGAACGGAGCCGGGCACACAGAGGCATCCGGCGGAGGACACAGCCCGTTGACACAGCGGGGGGACATCGCTGGATCCAGGGGACAAGGTGAGTAACGCTGCCTGGATCCAGCGATGCAATCCCGAGTGTGGCTCGGGGTTACCGCTCTTGGTACAGAAAATTCACCCCGAGCCACACTCGGGAATACCGCCGGGGGGGGGGTTAAAGTGAATTTCCACTTTTGCAGTAAAAACATAAAACCTAAAAACATTATGTGTTTGTAATGTGTTCCCATTCATATAGCATACCTACATTTTTAACCACTTAGGGATCTGAAGGATTTCCCTTTGCAGGACCAGAGCACTTTTTGCGATTTGGCACTGCGCCGCTTTAACTGACAACTGCCCGGTCATGCGATGTTGTACCCAAACAAAATTGATGCCCTTTTTTCCCCACAACCAGAGCTTTCTTTAGGGTGGTATTTGATCTCCTCTGCGTCACTTCTGATCACCGCTATTAACAAAAAAATTGCGACAATTTTGAAAAAAAAAAACAATATTTTTTTACTTTTTGCTATAATACATATCCAAAAAAATAAAAATAAAAAAACTAATTTATTCATCAGTTTTGGCTGTTATATATTCTTCCTTATATTTGTGGTAAAAAAAAAAATCACAAACGGCGTTTATTGATTGGTTTTCGCAAAAGTTGTCATTGGCAGTGAAGGGGTTAACCTGCAGGAGGTGATCTAGGGGTTAACTGTGTTCCCTAGGCATGTTCTAACTGTGAGGGGGCTGGGCTGCCAGGGGCATAAGAGATCTAACTGATCCCAGTGATAGGGATCAGTAGATTTCTTACATGCCGTCTGACAGACCAGGGAACCGCAGTGTTTACATCGCCGGTTCCCTGTTTTTCTTCTGTGCCAAGCAATCGCGGGGAGCTGGTGGACATCGAGTCCATCCAACCCACGGCTACACTGCTGGAGAATGCGGCGGGCATGAGAACGAGCTGCCGCCCGCTAGCCGTGCACGAGCGATCCGCCGTTTATAGACAGCAATTCGCGGGATTGTACCACTCAGCAGCAGTAAATGTACGCAAGCCAGTCCGGAACCGGTTAAACAATGTTAGCGTGAGCCTGTACCAAGTATGTCCTCATTAACATACAATGCAAGAAGCCCAGCCTCTAAACCTTTAGCCCCTTGTTAGGACAGATAGGGGTTGATTTAGTAAAACTGGAGAGTGCAAAATCTGGTGCAGCTGTGCACGGTAGCCAATCAGCTTCTAACTTAAGCTTGTTCAAAATTAAGCTTTGACAAAATAAAAAAAAAAACAAAAACTGGTAGCTGATTGGGTTCTATGCAGAGCTGCACCAGATTTTGCTCTCTCAAGTTTTAGTAAATCAACCCCTCGGTGTTCAAATCTAGTTACAATTGATAATAAAGATCTGCCTGCACAGTACGGACAGGGTTACCTGTGCCAAACACAGTTGTCCAGCCCTCTCATAAGCAAAGAGAACCACCTAGGATTTTTCTAGCTGGAGGGTCCAGAATAGAGCATCTATTTTTTTTTTTTTTAAGTTATGCTGTGTGAATAGGAACAAATATAAAGTAAGTGCTATGCCAGCCAAAAGTGTAAACACACCTTAAATAGAAACCACATTTCTGAAAAAACTAATCTCCACGTTCCAGCCATGCGGTGGTTACATTCCTCCCTAGCAACTGTCATCTTCTCCAAAATCTACTTCTGAGTGCTAGATTTTCGGCCTTTTAATTGGCTGGTGGGGGGTGACGTCATCCTGCACATGCGCAGGAGAGTCAGTCATTCCTGCACAGCTGGAGTGTAATGGGAATGCACCAGGGGCGGCTCCTCCATAGAGGGCGCTAGTCCTTCTAAAAAAAAAAAAAAATAGCGTGCGCCGGTATGTGGCTGGCCGGATTTTTTTGGGAGATTTGCTGTCAGCTGACAGCAGTTCCCAAAGCCCATTGGTCAGCCATTAAAGTGTATAGATGTGCGCCAGCCAAGCGCACATCTATACACTGATTGGCTCTGGCCTCAGTCACTGTCCTCCAGACAGTAACTGATTGGTCAGGAGTGGGGCGGGGGTGGGACTGGCAGACGTGCTGGTGCTTGGACCACACGCACGCACGCCTGTGATCCCGCTGACCGAGGGAGAGAGAGCGGACTGACGATTCCCTCTGAGGTAAGTACTGCTGTGCTGCTGGGCTCTGAAACCTGTCTACTGACAATACCTGTGTACTGGCTGGTGGCAATACCTGTCTACTGACAATACCCGTGTACTGGCTGGCGGCAATACCTGTGTACTGGCAATACCTGTGTACTGGCTGGCGGCAATACCTGTGTACTGGCAATACCTGTGTACTGGCTGGCAGCAATATCTGTGTACTGGCAATACCTGTGTACTGGCTGGGGGCAATACCTGTGTACTGGCAATAACTGTGTACTGGCTGGTGGCAATACCTGTATACTGACAATAACTGTGAACTGGCTGGCTGCAATACCTGTGTACTGACAATACCTGTGTACTGACAGTACCTGTGTACTGGCTGGCTGCAATACCTGTGTACTGGCTGGCTGCAATACCTGTGTACTGACAATACCTGTGTACTCACTGGCTACAATACCTGTGTACTGACAATATCTGTCTACTGGCTGGCTGCAATACCTGTGTACTGGCTGCATACTGTGTTACTGGCTGCAATATGATGCTGAGCTGTATACTGTATCCTGTGATGCTGAGCTGTTTACTGTGTCCTGTGATGCTGAGCTGTGTACTCCTGACACAATATGTGGAATACAGGGGACGGAGTGGGTTGACTCTATAAGGGGTGTGGCTTATGAGAAGTAGGAGGGATCAGAAATGAAGGGCAGGGCCTGACGCCCCCCCATCCTAAAACTTCACCAGCCGCCGCTGGAATGCACGCTGAGTTGCTTACATTCCATGGAAGACTGCGAGCAGGCAGGTAAATGTCAGTTATTGCAGAAGTGAGAAGAGACATAGCAGGTCTCCAATAAAGAGCTGGCTGCTCATAGTTTTTGATAAGTTAAGTTTAGTGCCACTTTAAGATTTGTTATTCTGTTCAACCAGTCTAGTGATCCATAGATGTTTGCCCATCCACATGGTCAGCAGAGTGACCTTTTTTTCCTGATTTAGATTTAGTCTAGGTTTACATCTATGCTTTTTATGTGTGTTTTCAGATCCGCAGAAATACACTGCGTTCCATTTAACTGTATTACCTATGGGTCCAGTTCACATCTATGCAGTTTCCTGGAACGTGTTTTTTAGAAATATGCAAGGGTCTTTTTTTTGCAGCATGGTGCATTTTTTGCTTCCTAGACTTCAATAGAATTGCATCAAAAATGCATTTGCATGCATTCCTTTATGTGTTGATGCATCTTTGCTGCATTTTACTGCATGATCACAGACATTTCCTAGCAACATCAACACAGAACTTGCCATTGGCCAGAACAATAAAAGCAAAATGCATTAAAAATGTGCATGAAATAATGCGAAATGCACCACAAAACACATCAACTGCACATGAATAGAATTAGCCTAACTGCTGAATGTCACCATTCATCATTTCATCATGTTAAGTTTATTATCCAAAGAGCAGAAAGGTGTCGGTGGATGCTGCAAAGTTTAGACAGGAAACAGAGCACTCGTGCTCCTGCCTAAGCAGTGTGGCAGAGGTAGAGGAAATACAAAACTGGATAAACAGTATTACAAATATTTTGGCAGATAATACAGTTCACATGTATGTATTGAAATTGTGTATTTGACTTTAACTTGGAGTTACCCTTTTAATATGGCTATATTGTTAGTTCATATGAGAGTACTGCGATATTATTAATGAAAATAATTGGACAACTTTTTCACATGTTCTGTGTTTAAATTTTGTAATGCACTTTCTGTGTTTTATGAGTTATATTTACCTTGTCCCATTCTCTTCATAAACCTTAAGTTGGCAATGTCCTTCCAGCTCATCCCTCATTTTTAAGTTTGCTGGTTAATATGGATGATTAGTACACCCAGACTGCCCCTATAGGTTTACAGAAAAAATGGTTGCTGAAATCACTCATCTTACTATTACCATCAGTCATGTACAGGTCGGCTCATAGCAACCTCTGCAGTGAAGGAAATGTGGAGACTTTTTTTTTTTAATCAGGTTTTTCAAGTTTATTGAAGAAAGTCAACAAACCACAGAAAACATAAAAAAGAATGTTCCAGAGATTCCATGCACATTATAGCATATCATATAAAATGAAGTACAATGTCATATCTGATTACATTCAGCAATGCAGAATAGCTATAGTCATTTACCTCACATTCACCCTAACAAGAAAAGAACATGATATTAAAAAGCAAACCCATGTCAACTGCCCTTCCATCACCCTTCTGGGTAGTTCCCCACTCCATGGTGATATTGATTTACTTACATGGTCTACTGGCACATCACAGTAATACTCTATCCAGTATTAAGCCTACTGGAGATAGGCCTGGCACAGACAACCATTTCCCCCATACTATTTCAAACTTGCGTGGGTTACCTCTATGCGCATATATCAATTTTTCATACCTAAGTACTGTGCCCATTTGCTCTATCCACATCTGCAGTGTTGGTACCGTTTGGGATATCCAAAGCAGCAGAATAAGTCTACGGGCCTGGAACAGTGCCCTGCTAACTGCCTCCCTAAGGTAATTATCCTGCACCACCTCTTCCAGTATGCATAGAAGACAGGGCTTAGGGTCCAGAGTTATAGCAGTAGAGAGAGCACTATTAACCATTCTCAATATTGATTCCCAGTATCTGTGAAACTTTGGGCAACACCACAGTCAGTCGAGAAGCACATTGGATGGGCATCAGCAGGCATATCAGGCAGGGGATCAGGCTCCTCTTCTCTTCTGAGATCATGGCGGCTTCCACCACAGCCTACTGCTGCCCAGTCACTTGGCGGTCACATAGAAATATATAGAGGCCTTTAGTCACCCAGACTTAATCTCACCATTCAGAGGTATTGCGGCTCCCCAGTCTGTTGTGCACAGAGATCTGGTTCCAGGATGGAGCACCTTGTTGAAGCAACTTGGGAGTTTTATAGAGCCCTGAGTGCTTTACCTGTTACACCTGAGCTTGTTAACCCTCATTGAGCCCAAACAGCACAAATACAAAAGCAATCAGTGTACAGCATAAACCTAGGACAAATATATCTCCCATCCTGGACACAACCCATAGCTTTCCCTGGCTTCCTGTCACAATGTATAGTGTATATGTGTGTGTATATTGTATACTGTATATATACACTACAGTGCAAATGTTTTAGGCAGGTGTGAAAAAATGCTGCAAATTAGGAATGCTTTCAGAAATAGTAGTGTTAATAGTTAATTTTTGTCAATTAACAAAATGTAAAGTAAATAAACAGAAGATACATCAAAATCAAATCAATATTTGGTGTGACCACCCTTTGCCTTCAAAACAGCATCAATTCTTCAATGTACACTTGCACACAGTTTTTGATGGAACTGGGCAGGTAGGTTGTTCCGAACATCTTGGAGAACTAACCACCGATCTTTTGTGGATGTAGGCTACCTCAAATCCTTCTGTCTCTTCATATAATCCAAGACCGACTGGATGATTTTGAGATCAGGGCTCTGTGGGGGCAAAACCTTCACTTCCATGACTCCTGGTTCTTAATGACATTGATTGTATGTTTGGGGTGGTTGTCCTGCTGCAGAATCAATTTGGAGCCAAGCTTCCCTGATGGTATGGCATGATAGATAAGTATCTGCCTGTATTTCTCAGCATCGAGGACACCATTGATCCTGACCAAATCTCCAATTCCATTTGCAGAGATTCAGCCTCAAACTTGCAAGGAACCTCCACCATGCTTTACTGTTGCCTGCAGGTACTCATTATTACACTGCTCTCCAGCCTTTCGGTGAACAAGCTGCCTCCTGCTACAGCCAAATATTTCAAAATTTGACTCATCAGTCCAGAGCTCCTGCTGCTATTTTTCTGTACCCCAGTTCCTATGTTTTTTGCATAGTTGCGTCGCTTAGCCTTGTCACCACATTGGAGGTATGGCTTTTGGGCTGCAATTCTTCCATGAAGACCACTACTGGCCAGACTTCTCCAGGCAATAGATGGGTGTTCCTGAGTCCCACTGGTTTCTATCAATCCTGTGCTGATGGCACTGCTAAACATTTTCTGATGTTGAAGGGAAGAAAGCATGATGTGTCTTTCATCTGCTGCATGAAGTTTCCATGACCAACCACTGAGTCTGCTGTCCTCAACGTTGTCCCTTTCTTTGTCCTTCTTGAACAGCAGTTCTTGAAACCCCAGTCTGCTTTGAAATCTTTGCCTGGGACAGACCTTGCTGATGCAGTATATCTACCTTGTGTCTTCTTGCTGTGCTCTGTCTTGCCATGGTGTATGACCTTTGATATAAAAGTGTCTTCCACAACCTCACCTTAGCAGCAGAGTTTGGCTGTTCCTCAGCCAGTTTTAAGCCACATACACAGCTGTTTCTGTTAATGACTGTGTTTCAACCTGCATAAGTAATTTTTTTTTTACCCAGAAAAAAAGTTTTTATTAAATTTTTCACAATCCAGACAAGCATGCAGTGTCAAGAGCATAATCCACATTTGTGATACAGTATACAGATCTTAACAAGTTCCACATTTCTAGTCTCGGCTTCACGCCATATGCATGTCCAACAGCCTATCCATGGTCAAATCCGCTGGGGCAAGCCCCGGTACCTCCAGCCATCTTCCCCATATTTTCTCAAACTTAGAAGCACAGTCCCTGTGCTGATTGATGATTTTTTCCATTCTCAGGGTGTTACCCACCGCTGCCACCCATTCCCCAACTGTCGGGGGGGGATTCAGACTTCCAGTGTACCATAATCATTTTACGGCCTAGAAAGAGAGTTCTGGTAAGAGCCACACAAATATGGTGCTCCCACTCAAACTCATCCAAAAGGTTGAGCAAGCATTGTTTGGGGTCTAAGGGTACCGACACCTGAAACACCATATTCACAGTGTCGACCACCCCCTTCCAGTACACATGGAGCTTGGGGCAGCGCCACAGCATATGAATCAGGTCCCCATGGTCTCTTTTGCATCTAGTACAAGTCGGGGTGGATAGCAGTCCCATACCATGTAACCTGTGGGGGGTGTAGTTGACTCTCAAGAGAGTGTATAGTTGACTCAGTCTCTGTGTCACATTTAGGGAGCAACCGGTCACTGCCTGTAGGGCCTCCTCCCACTGGTCCGCATCAAGTGGCCCCACATCCAGTTCCCATTTCGGCCTGGCTCTCGAGGGATACTTTTCAAGATACAAACGGAGTAGAGTGGTATAGCTTTGAGATATAAACCCCTTAGAGGTGTCTGCCCCTCTAAGCTGTGCAAATAGCGGTGCAGTAGTCAGCAACCAGTCTGTGGTCTTCCCCTGGGCATGTACTGCATGTCTCAATTGCATGTAATAAAAATGCATGGATACTGGCAGATTAAACTTCTCCCTTAGGGCTGCAAATGAGAGCAGCTTACCGTTATGGAAGATTTGCCTCAAATATTCAATACCGTGTTTTTTCCACCTGGCTGCATTTTGAAGTTTGGCCAACTCAGGGCAGGCTATGTTAGACCAGATAGGACTAAATTCCGTAAATCCTGTCACCCCCTGGATGTACTTGACCTTGTTCCATATTTTCTGTATTAAATTGTATGTGGGGAAGGCTTTTTGGGACCTTCCAAACGTCCCCGCTTCTAGAGCAGTCGGGATAGAACTACCTCCCACCGTATATAGCATAACCATCTGAGCAGCATTAAGGTCCCTGTCAGTATGTCCCCCTTCCTCAACCATAGTGCCTATCAAGTGCTGCAATTGTGCGGCCAGATAATACAGCCACGGATTTGACAATGCGAGACCCCCATTATCCTTAGGGCACTGTAGCTGCTCCAGTTTTATTCTAAGAGGGCGGTTTTTCCATAGTAGTGTGCGGTAAATCGAGTTTACTATCCTAAAAGTTTTTAGTGGGATTACCACGGGTGAGTTGTGTAACATGTATAGTAATTGGGGCATGAGGATCATCTTAATGAGATTTGCTTTACTCGCAACTGACAGACCCAAGTTGTTCCAGGTTTTCACCAAGAGGGGGGCGATGTTAAGTAGACTGTAATCCCTAATTTGTGGGGTCACCCAGATCCCAAGATATTTAAAGGAATTGACAATAGGAATGTCCCCCACCGTACCTCCCTGCTGCAAATGATCTCCATCGAGTGGCATCAAGGCAGATTTAGTCCAATTTATTTTCAAGCAAGAAAATTTGCCAAATTGGGTAATAGTCTGCATTGCCGCTTTTAGTGACTGCTCTGTGTCTCCTAACAAAATCATGGTGTCATCAGCATAGAGCATTACCTTCTCCTGCCTATCTCCATAGCAGAAGCCAGTTATGCCCGAGTGCTCCCTAATCTGAATTGCCAGGGGTTCTATGGCCAAGGCAAACAGCAGGGGTGACAATGGACACCCCTGCCTGGTGCCTCTCCCCAACTCAAAGGGAAGGGACATCCTGCCCGCCTCTTGTATGGCTGCCCGGGGGCGATAGTACAATAAACGCACCCAGGAGACATAACTCTCTCCAAAGCCAAAATGCCTCAGCACCTCCAATAGATAAGGCTACTCTTCACTGTCAAAAGCCTTCATGGCGTCCAGCGAAAGCAGGGCCCTATGTCCAACATTGTCTGCTAGTGACTGCATATTGAGAAACAGCCTTCTCAAGTTCACCGCCGCGGATTTGTTAGGCATAAAGCCCGCCTCGTCCGGATGAATGATTGTTTAATCTAAGGGCCAGCACTTTAGCCAGTATCTTGATGTCTGTTTGCAGCAGTGAAATCGGCCAATACGAGGCCGGGTCCACTGGATCTTTACCTGGTTTCAGTATCAGCATGTTAGCTTTAGATATAGAGGGCGGTAGGACATGTTGCTCCCCTGCTGCATTGAACACCCCTAGCAACCTGGGCAATAGTGTTTCAGAGTATTGTTTGTAAATTTCCATAGGAATACCATCCTCACCCGGGGTTTGCAGTTAGGGAATGTCCCCACCACCACCTGCATCTCCTCAAGTGTGATTGGGGAATCTAACTCCCTACGTTGAGTCTCATTAAGTCGTGGGAAGTTTATCCCTGTTAAATATGCAGTCAGTTCCTCTAGGTCATAGTCTGCGGCAGACTGGTACAGTGCCTCATAGAATCCTGCCAGTGTCTTCAGTATCAGGTCGGGTGAATGCACCAGTTTCCCACTATCATTTTTTACCGCCCCAATGGACAGGGAGTCTTATTCCGACCCAGCTATTCTGACCAGAAGGTGGCCCATTGTCTCCCCCTCCTCGAAGAATGCCAATTTTGAGAAAAATCTCTTTTATCTGCCATCGAAGCCAGCAGGTGCTCAGCCTGAGCCGACTGCCAAACCTCTCTAGCGTCATCAATGGGATCCTGCACATACTGCATCTCCAGGGAGTGCACCCGTGCCTCCATTTCTCCCCTTAGTCCCTCCGAGTGCTTTTTGATCTTTTTAATTTCAGCACTGAGCAGGCCCCGTAGGTAAAGCTTAAACTCCTGCCAGCCCTCCAGCACCGCCCCATGATGGCGGGTAAAGAACGCTCGGATGCTCCGTTCCAGCTCCTCATGAGTAGTAAAAAGTTTTAGCCAAAAGGCATTAAATTTCCACGGAGCCTTAGGCAGCGAGGATGTTGGTGCAACCGTGAGATACACCACCATACGCGAATGGTCTGAGACACATCTAGGCTTATATGAGATTTCCGAGACTGAAGAGAGCATTGCCGAGTTCCCCACCGCCAAATCAATCCTAGAGAGAGAGCCATGGGATTTGGAAAAACAGGAAAACTGCCTCACAAAGGGGTTTCTATGTCTCCACAAATCCAGCCACCCCACCTCGCGAAGCAGCCGTGGGGGCCCTCGGGCACGGGTGCTTGTCAAGTTCAGGGTCCAGCCAGCAATTAAAATCACCTATAATCAGCAAAGGGAGATCCGGCCTCCCCACCAGAAAATCTAGGAGAAGCCGGAGCACCCGAGCATCAAACGGTGGAGGTATATATACACATGCCAATACACATTTCAGTATACCTATCCGACAATGTAAAAATACAAATCTCCCCTCAGGGTCCACCATGACGTCATACTTCTGGTAGTCCAGGGATCTGTGTATCACAACACTCACTCCCCGCAAAAATGAGGTGTGAGTGGAGTGATAGGCCCACCCCATCCACGAGCACCTCAATCCATTTTTAGTGCCTGCCCTCAAATGTGTCTCTTGAAAGCATATAACGGCAGGGTAAAACTTTTTGAGGCAAGCAAAGATCATAGTGCGCTTCAAAGGAGAGTTCAGGCCTCTAATGTTCCAGGATATCAGTGGGACCCCTGCTATGGCACATACCTGGGTAGCGTCCAATAGGGGTATCCGGACTCCATGGGGAAACAGTGGGCAACAGGGGCCAAGTGGGAAGCCAGGTAGCTGTGCAGCATTGCCTGTGCCCAGGCATTAGAGTGTGCAATGGCAAAGTCTCTACAGTGCAAGTCTGGATTGCGGGTAAACTCTAACCAAAAGAAACAGAATGGCATCTCGGTGCCAACATTTGTGACTGAGCCTGTAGTGTAGCAGCTGCCCGCTCTGAGCATTTCGAGCGGGGCAGCAGATAGGATCAGATAATTAAAAGGGAGAAAAATTTTCATACCATCAAGAACCGCCAACCGGGCAGGTCCACTAACTTTAACATGGCCTTGCAGCAGGCAAACAGTTTGTTGTCTCATTGTACTAAACATTAGTCCTTGAAGTCACTGTTGAGTTCCTGACGCTTGTAGAAATATAACGTCCCCGGCAAAGTCTAACAGTGGCAGTATTGCATGTAACTGAGTCAATCCCCTTCTGCTCTGGCAAGATGATGGCGTAGGGCCTGCTCATTTTGGTCCAACCATGCGGCCGCATCTCTTGCCAACTCAAAAAATTGGGCCTGTCCTTCAGCCGTAACACGCAGCTTAGCCGGGTAGAGCATGGCATAGGGTAGTTGTAGGGAGCGCAGGCGATGCTTCACTTCCCCAAATTTGGCTCGACTCCTCTGGACCTCCGCGGAGATGTCCGGGTAAAACTACACCCGGACCCCATTGTATTGCACATTCACCCGCTCCCGGGCACATCGCAGTACTGCCTCCCGATCACGGTAATGCAGAAGCCGGGCCAGCATTGGTCTTGGAGGTGCTCCCTGAGGCAATGGACGGCCCGGGGTCCTGTGGGCCGCTCCACTGTGAAGAATGGGGAAAAGGCCTCCCTGCCAAAGACTTCCACAAGCCATTGTTCCACGAAAGTGGTAGGGTCTTTTCCTTCAGTTTTCTCCGGGAGCCCTACTATGCGGATATTGTTCCTGCGCAGGCGGTTTTCCGTGTCCTCTGCTCTATTGTCCAGCTCCTGAGCCATCCTGTGAGCTGTCTGGGCTTCCCGGGCTGTTTGCGGCATTGTGTCCTCAATGTCATTGACCCTGCTTTCTTCCGCTGTAGCCCTCTCATGGACCTTTTGCAAATCTTGCCTCAGCAGAGAGACCGTCTCTTTAAGGCCTCCAAACTGGTCTTTCAGGGTGTTTACAGAGGACGTACATACATGAACCACCCGCAATATTTCAGCTAGTGTGAGCTGTTCAAGGTCTTGTGAGTCCCCTGTAATAGGGGTGGGAGGGTGTGATGTCTCTGCAGCAACGTTATCAGGGCCTGTGGCCTTGCTCTGTCCCTCTCCTATCTGATCGCTGCCTCCCAGAGGACTAGTAACAGATGAGGCCTCCCCTCCGCCCCCGGTCGCCGTCCCCACAGCCCTCTGGGTGTAATACAGCATGTCCCTTGACTGGTCCTTCCCTTGGGACTTGCCCGCCTTCTTGCCGCTATTCCTCTTTGCTCTTGTCCGGCACTCGTGGTGAGCGTTGAGCTAGGGCCGCAGCCGCGGCGGCGCCATCTTGGGAGTCCGAGCCCGTCATCCCAATCCAGCCTGTGCGGGTCTTCCTCCGGGTGCAGAGGGCCGGCGGCGGGTCTGGGAGAGGCAGGGAGCCTGAAGCCAGCTGGGGATCTGCAGAAAACAGCGTTAAGGGTGCCGGGGGAGGATCGTTTCACGGATCATGCACAGAACTGTGAGAAGTGCGTCTTCTCACATGCTGATCTTGGCCACGCCCCCCTGCATAAGTAATTGATGATCATTAGCACCTGCTTGGTATAATTGGTTAATCATACACCTGGCTCCAGTCCTACAAAATCCCTGATTTTGTGCAAGTGTACATAGTATGCAAGTGTAAGAACTGATGCTGGTTTGAAGCCAAAGGGTAGTCAGACTAAATATTGACTAGATGCTGATTTTTCTTCTGTTCACTCATTTTGCATTTTATAAATTGATAAAAATAAACAATTGAAATGCAACAAAGATCAAGAATGAGAAGAAGCAGCACAAAAAGACAATCAGCTATGTTTCTGTGCATGAGTGTATTTCACTTCTCTTTTTACCGCCAGTGATCGTGCGGGAGTAGGGAAGGATCAGTATATAAAAAGTTAATCTGGTGCAGAGAAAGATGAAGTCCCCTGCCCTGCAAGACAGGGCTGTGCATGGTAGCAGTGCTGTGCAAAACTTAAAGTAGTTGTTAAGCCACTAACTGATCAATTCATCATCCCCTCTGTCACATAAAAAGCTGTGTCCTAGTGCCTGTGCTTAATTAAAAAAAATGATTTCTACATGTTTTAACAGTGTCTTCCAGTGATCACATGACTCAAGGCTCTCTGCTCTCCCCGTCTGATATCTCCAGTGGACGGGGCTGAGATTCCCCTGCTCACATCAGCCAGGGAGGAGGGGAGGAGGGAAGTAGAGAGCCTCGAGTCATGTGATTGCTGGAAGACACTGTTAAAACAGGTAGAAATCAGCTTTTTACATTTTTTTTATATAAAGCACAAGCACTATGATACGGCTTTTCATCTGACAGAGGGGATGAAATAAAGATCAGTTGGTTTTGAAGCAGTGGGGAGAGGAGCAGTGGGGCTAGTGAGAGCTGACAGGCAGGCAGGGGAGGGGGGAGGAGGACAGAGGGAGACACAGGAGAGCTGCAGATAACAGCGCATGAAGGAGGCACGTACATTGACCACTGTGTCAGGGCTCTGCAGCAGTGTTCAGTGTACAGAGGGGAGGGTAGAAACTGGCAAGATCAGCCAGGTATTTCAGGTGATACAGAGGGCCAAAATACACAGCACAAGCACTGAACTGTATATAATGCTTTATAGGAACAGGATCCTTTTTTGGGGTTAACAAATGCTTTAAGGGCTGTTTCACACCATAAAAATGCACTCCAGATCCGTTCTGGATTCATTTCTGCATGCGCATTTGTAATGTGTTTTTGACGCGTTTCAGTGCATTTTTGGTGTGTTTTTGATGCGTTTCTGGATGCATTCCAGGTGCTTTTTTTCTTTATTTTTGCTGTTTTTTTCCACTATACTAGGGTCCAGTACATTTTTTATGTGTTTTTGATGCATTCCAGTGCATTTCAGTACAGTCCAGTGCAGGTAAAATGCAACATGTACTTCTTTTTTTTCTGGAACTAGAAAGCCCTGAAACTGACTGCTCTGGGTGAACTATGCCACTGGAAACTTTCCATGCATTTTTGATGCAGAAAAAAACGCACGGACTGTTTGTGGTGTGAACTGGCCCTAAGCCTGGATTGAAAAAACACATATTTTTGGCATATATGTTTTTGGTCTCTGTATTTAGCTGTTTGTTTGGAGTTCAGCTATAAAATATTTTTGTGGATTCTTTGTTTTGTCAATTAGAACTTTCTCTCTCTCTTTGATTTGTACAGAAGAGAAGTAATTCTGTATGAGCCACCATTGTGGGTATGGGTGTAATAGAGCTGAGTAAGCAGTTCTTGTTATCTTTATACATCATCTACTTTTGACAATAGCTTCAAATGATTGTAAAATCAAATATAATATTTAAGAAAACCTTTGGGATCAGAGATGGAGCGTGCTGTTGGAGATCACGGTTTTGGGTCACTCTCTAGAATGGATTATTTTCTGTCATTGCCTTGGTTAATTGCAGAAATCATTAGCTCTCTACAACCCTTTGTTCATATTATTTACTGATGATTTCATTCCACAATATCAAGACATACTATCCCACCAATTGTTTAACAAGAGGCTCTAGAGAAATATCACTGAACCATGATATAAATTGACAAAAATATTATTAATGTATATTGGGCCAAATAAAGGCAAATCTTTTAGAGTTTGTCTAAACCCAAGAACAACAATTTTACAGATTGCAGCTTACCATTCCTTAGATGTGGTGGCGGCATTCGTTTTCTTTTGTCAGACTTTCCCTTTATTTTTTACTAGAGATCCTAGAAGTGCACTTCCTATACCAGATGACAGCGCTCACTCACTGTACTGTGTCTAAAGAGGAGCAGTAATGTCACCGTAGGATATGAAGTGTATTAATACTACAGATCACCTCCCCATCTCCGAGCTTTGGCTGTACTTCTCCTTTTACTGTATCTGAATACCACAAACCAAAAATGCTTTTAATTCATTTTTGATAGTCAGAGCAAACTCACCCATGTCCCAATGCTTTATTTTGTTAAGCGATCGCTTTGAAAAACACGCCCTAGCATTTCTAGCCGTGGCCATGTTGAGTAATGGCAGATGATTAATGTAGCATTTACTACCTGGAATCCATCTGCCCTTAGCTCAGACATGCAGACAGGAGGGTGTGCTTAGATGAGAAAGCCCCTCCTCCCCTCCTCCAGATGAAAGAAAAAATGCCCTTGGGGACTCCTGGGATGTATGAAATCATTTTGGCTTAGGCCAGACACCAGGAAGTAACTGGAAACAAATATATTATTCTTTATATTTATTATACTTTCCTATCTATTTACTAAGGCTAGCAGCATAAGGAGTAACCTCCCTAGCAGTAATCCCAAGTGTGGCTCGGGGTTAATTTTCATTACCAAAAGCGGTAACCCCAAACCACACTCGGGATTGCATCGCAGGATCCAGGCAATGTTACTTACCTTATCCCCAGGATCCTGCAATGTACCCCTGCTGTGTCCTCTGGCAATATCTTTCGCCCGATGCCTCTGGGTTCCGGGCTGCGTTCCCGTCGAGCTCCGCGCAGCATGGGGGCGGAGCCCGGTGGGAAATACAAAAAGTGAAACACACATAACACATACAGTACACTGTAATCTGTAAGATTACATTACTGTATGAAAACATTTCACATTCTTTTTGTCCGTAGTGCTTTGTCCAGTGCCCTGCATGCACTTTTATATTATATATGTCATTCTTTCTGCCTGGAAACTTGAGAACGTCCATGGCATAATAAAACGTCCCTTTACGTCAAAAGTGTTTTTTGAGCAGCTAAAAAACAGCGATAGTAAATAAGAATCATTTGCAGAATTGAGTGATACTGATTCGTGGGGAAATTCATCATCAGACACTGAAAGTGACGACAGCGACAATTCTGCAACTGAGCAAATTTCAGTGTTTTTGACTTGATTATATTACTGAATACATTTTATTAGTATTATAATATTATTTTTGATAATTATTTAGAGTTATTTATTATATTATAATTTATGATTTCGTTGTTTCAAACTTTACCATACCTGGGATTTCTACTAGACTCTTGTTTGGACAGATTTAAGTGAGTTATTCCTAAGAATTACAGGCCTACAATATAAAACGCCAAATTTCTATGCAAAAAAATGTACCGCTTTGATACGCAAGAATTTGACATAATCATAAAACCAGGGAGGTTAAAATAGTTAATGTTGATTGAGAGAGTGAAGTTCCCCTTTAATTTGGATAACTACCTAGCTTCTTCTTATGGTTGGCTACAGATACAGGCCATTGTCACATGCAACGGTGACAATCAACATTTGGAAGTACCAGGAACAGTTCTAGAGAGAGGCAGCCATATTAGGTGACTCAACTGGCTCAATTTTATTCGCTGCCCACACATGATGATTCATTTATAGCTGCAAGACAGTTTTTCCTTTTGATCCCTGGAAGAATGTAACTTTGTTACTAATAAGGAATAGCTGAAGTTAAAAGGCATTGTTGTCTTAGTTAATTCAGCAAAATCACTCTACTCACAATATAACCATTTATTACAGCAAATGATTGCAGGAGTGCCATTGAGACGTTTGCTCATATTTTGCATGCAGACCTATTTGATAAAAAAAAAGAAAAGAAAGGAGGTCTGTGACAAGTAGGGACACCGAAAATCACTATCGTTTTAGGTACTCTGTAGCCTTGGAAACTATAGAACAGATGCAATTATGTGTCATTTTCATCTCTGGTTTATCACCTAGGAAACTGTAATTGGTTTTCCCTTTTCAACATTTATTGAAAGCTCCAGTGCGGCTTAAAAATATCCAACATAAAGTTCAAATCAAAACCATTTCTTGTCTGTTATACTCTAATAACTGCTATTCCTGTTTCATTTCCCATTTTATTTTAAGCCGCACGTTCATAATCATATAAGCAATGCACAATCGGATGCAGAAAGACATCTTCTTTTGTTGAAGCTGGCGTTGATAGACCTGTCATAAGAACATGTTGCATTGCACATATATTGCTAGTCTATCATTTAAAGTCTATTATTTAAAGACAAAAGTCAATTCTTGTTGTTTCGTGCCTGCCTCATGCAGGCAGTGACAAGACAAGTGAGTTTATTTGTAAACTTGCATAAGGATTTATTGAGCAACTGACAAAATAATGTATAGATTGGTAGTGACACTCATTGAGCCATTTAAAATGTAAAAGGTATTTTCTGCTTTGGGCTCGGAACCCTTTTAAATGTTTGGATATCTAGCAGTGACAGATCTGTCAATGTCACCCAGGATGAGTACAGGCATGGGAAGACAATTCAGAGTGACAACCATTCATGAGATTGGTAAAAGGCAATAATTATACATGGCCGCGGCCTGCACAAATTATTGGTATGCGAAGAAGAAGCCTCCATGTCCAAAAATACTCCTGTTTGAGCCATGTCTTATTTAAATAAGGAATGACCTCAAACATCCTCTCTTGGACTTATTCAGTAAGCCAGTGCCAAGAATAGTAATGATATGGAGAATGGAAGGTAGCCTACAGGAATCAGATATCATTCCTGAATTGATCTGACTAAATTAAACTAAAAATGTGACTCATTGCTATAAAGTATTTTAAATTATAATATGTCAGCTGGATATGTTACACATTTACAGATACTGATTGATGTATTCAAAGCTGGTGGTTTATGAGTATGACATTATATTATCATCTGAGAGCGCTCACCAATTTGAAGGTCTACTTTATCCGTTAACAGTTTTACAATATTTAATAAATCAAGAGCCCTTTACATGGACGCTGGAGGTGCTGATTATTATGCACTGATGGGACTTTACTTTGCATGTCTCAGTTGGTCTTTGTACCAACTTATTGAAGAAATAATGTAGATATTCGCCAGCACACCAAGGATCTTCAATTACATCCAAATGTTTTTTTATTGAAGAAAGATAGCATCACCAATAGTGTAGCGCAATGTTTCAGAGTCACGTAGGAACTCTTCTTCAGGCATGTGATATGACTTATTAAAGAAGCCTATATGTGTCCTGAATTACAGCATAGTAATGTTTTTTATGCACGTTCCTGAAATAATTGTTTTGCATACAGTTTATGAAGGCGTTTCTCAACCTTTTTTCAGTCAAGGCACCCTTTAAAATTTTGCACAATGTCGAGGCACCCTCTTTATAAAATGGTAAAAATGTAATTAATGGCTTTACATAACGCAGCAACATCCACACATGTAGGACACCCAACGTTAAAGGTGATTTATTCTTCTAAAGTAAGCAAATAAATAAGCCTTTGCACACAGGCACTGACTAGTAGTCCAATGCTTCTCTTCCTAGTTGAGCTAATGTGACCCCAGCGCTGGCAGAAAGGGGCAAGGGTGGCACAAACAAGGATGCTGTGCAGGCACCTGATGTCCTCCTTATCTAATGTAATTGGATGTTAGGAGGCCAGCGAATAGAAGGTTGTAATGGTGCACAATGAAAACCTGTGGCTTTATGTAACTAAAAGGCAGTCTTGATCCGCCCTCTTGGTTGTATACAATTTTTGGGCAATTTTTAGGAATTTTGTCAAGGTACCCCTGAAGAAACATGAAGGCATCCCAAGGTGCCTTGGTACCTTGGTTGAAAAATGCTAGCCTATGACAAGCTACCATCACCCATCATCCCAAAAAACAGAGAAGGTAAGTATAACATGTTTATTTAAAAAAGGAACCTTTACAATCACTTTAATTTCTCTAAAAGCCTAATTCGCATACATGAATCATATGGGGTCATGTGGCATGCCAGGTTCTAAGTCTTCTTCCTTCTACAGTGTAGAATGGGAGGGTCCTTTTTGGTTGTCCATGTTGCTCTTTGATAATGTAGACGCTTCCCATTAGATTTCCACTGGTGTGAGCCTCACAGGAATCATAAGGCTCCAGCAGTATGATGACATTACAAAGAGGGGCGGCAGCAATGCCAGTGAGCTGTGGGCCCAGAGTGCATCTGTGGATATGATGGCAAACTCTGGTAAGTATCCGTTTTTTTAAAGCTTGTATTGAAGGATGGATTGGGGAAGGTGGTTTGGTTTTCTTGGCGATGGGCATTAAATGACTTGTAAAGTATATCTTTGGAGGCTTCAGTGATAAAATCCCATGACCCCCCTACTATTAAAGCCATTGCAAAGCTTGGAAAGGTACCCAAAACTGGGAAAACCCAGTAAGGAGAGCAAGACACTCTTATCTCGAAGGTGAGTTGTGCAGTACTTAGAGAGAGATTTTTTAGTAGATTAACCAACCAACACCTGCCCAAAACTGGAGTATGAGTGTTGGGTGGATGCAGCCTTTAAATAACAAAGCCATTTAACGGCAAAATTAAGTAGGGCAAATTGTATAAATTGGTTGTGAGTACCTTAAAAAATGTTTGTCAGCATAGAATCAGAACCTTTCTAAATAATTGCCTGTTAACTTTCCAGAGCTTTATCTTTATAATACCAGTCGTTCTATGTTATTCTGAGGTGTCCATCAAGAGATAGGACTTGAGTATATCCTATCTAGTGGAAAGTTTCAGACTTTTTTTTTATACAGATAGAGATGGTGGTATTGCTGATGTTGTTTGTAGCTGTCAGCATGGAGATGAACGTTCAGCATATGACAGCAGAAAATGATGCCTTGTCAAACTCTGAAAAGGCCTAATGAAACTTTCCAGCTGCCAAACACAACCAAGACCAGTGGCCTGTAAATTGCAATATTCAGGCAAAAAGTCACAGATAATCCAAAAGCTTCAGAGCAGAACATTCTTCGTAGAAAGTTATCTTTTAAAGAACAAGAAAATGTTATTTCTGCCAGTTTCCACTCTACTTTTCTGTAAAAAGGGATTTCTCTGACTTATAGCATTACTCACTGACTTAAAGCATACTGCTAAATGCACAGCAGTTTACTGTTTTACTTGGAAAGGCATTTATCAATTTTATTTGTCCAGTTGTGCAAATTATGTAACTCTATTACACTGCTAGGCAAGTGACACACCATTTCCTAATTCTGTTTTGCAGCTGTTTAAGTTACTTTCCCAGTTCCAGCTTGTTCAGTGAACAATGAATTGGAATTATCACCTCTGTACAGTGAGCCTATAAGTGATTTAAGAAACGATAAACCTGAACCAGGAATAAAGCTGGCTATCCAGCTTTCCTTTAGATTTACCAAAACCATATAATATGAGGTCAGACCTAAACACCTTCAATTTGTATGCAGTCAGGCAGGCCCTAACACTACACAGTTGAAGGTAAATCTAAAGGAAATTGAACAACAAAAATTGTATAATGTGTATCCAGCTTAATGGCCATGCAGTTTGACAGAATTACTTGGCAGATTGTAAGCAAGAGCTTCCAAAATGTTTTAAGTGTTTCAATTTTTCTCTTCTGAGATTTTTATGCTCTGATGTATTCAGGTCAACTATGTTTATGTGTACAACTAAATGTTACAATGTAGCTTGTTGCATCTGGGGTCCTTAGGTTGACCTGCTGAGCTCGTGGCTCTGACAAGGAAGAGTTAAAATTGCTGGTCAGGTTTTCTGACTCTTTTTCAGAAGGGTAACCCCCTGCCTGTCATACCATATAAATAGGGACTCAGTAATGCCCTAGAGCAGGGGTATCCAACCTTTTGACTTTCCTGTGCCACATTGGAAGAAGAGGACTTGTCTTGGGCCACACATAAAATACACTAACAATAAGGATAGCTGATGAGCAAAAAAGTCGGCCAGATCAAAAGTTAACGATCACTGCGGTCCCTTATGCTGGAAAGAGGGAGAGATGAGGGCGCTCTGGTGATGCTGGGTATCCGGTCCTTTGTAGCGGTGGAGAGATGGCACTGGAGGCAGCACTTTGTAAAGAAGAAGCAGCTCTGGAGGGTCATAAAAGAAAGAGAAAGGTGCCTCTAAGTGCAGTAGTTAAAAGATTTATTACAGACACAATAGGATTAAAAATACTTACAAGAGAATAAGAGGTCATAGGCATATAATGATTAGTCCTCATGCAGATTACGGTAATCCTCGCCTGTCTGGCAGGAGAGAGAGCCGTCCTGCAGCTGTCAGATTCCCTGGTGACGTGGATTAGCGAGGAGGTGAAGATGCAATGAGGCGGCCCAGGTTCTGGATCTAGCTGGAACACACGCGGACAATGTAACATCAGGTGGGCGCTAATGTGTTTCGGAGCATGCGTGGCTCCTTCGTCAGACCTACGCCCATGTTTTGATGGATGCAGTAGCAATTTTCAATGAATTCTCAAGGCGCTCATCAGATATGTTGTTTCTAATTTTGCCCTTCATGTGCTTTAAACTTATAAGGGTCCAGTAAAGAGACAATTTTTCTTTGGTCACACGTGTTTACTAAGTGTAAAAGCATTTTTACATAAATGTCCCCCCAAAAATCAACATTTTTAAGTAAGCTTACAATTTTGTGTTGGGCCGCATTCATAGCTGTCTTGGGCTGCATGCCGGCCCTAGAGGGAGTTCCAGATCTACTGTGAAGATATAGCCATTTATCTGCCTGTTTGCCCCCTTGTGAGAGCCCTGTCAGGGTTCCAAGGGGTCTACATGGACTTGTGCTGGATTGTTATGAATTACTTATTGCCTATATGGATTTACTGCCCATGTGGACTCTTGCCTTACTATGTATTACTTGCTTGATTCAGGTATGACTACCTCATGGAGCTTTTAGAGAGCTTAACAGTAGTGCATGCTGAAGATGTCTTGCAGAACTGTTTCTATATTGACTTTGACTACTTTAGTAAAGAACTTTGTTGTGCTTTTCAACTGCCTGGTCTTAGGTCCTTAAAGGGGTGCAAGTAAGGTGTATCAAAAGAACAGTGCTTACAACTAGGGGCCTGAGAAGTTAGAGGAGATACAATATCTAACG
>BLSH010284136.1:1578858-1603981 GCA_018402905.1 Glandirana rugosa
GTGGTGTTAAAAAAGGGGACTTACATATTACTAACATTTACACTGTACTATAACTACTTGAGAGTTGTCAAACAAAAATAAAATCACCACGCAACTCCGGTATATACGTGATCGTGAACCAAAGATGAAAGTTTGTTTAAAAATCATATCGCGGTGTGAAGACATATTATATACAGACGGTGTTACAACGTCAGGACGATTTTTAGCGTCTAGTGACGGTAATGATCATTTTTTATTTTTTATTTTATTTTTGGGGTAATTACTTAAGAGTAACAAGCATTTGATTCATGTCTGGGGGGTGTGGTTCATGTCGGGGGGTTTTAGCAGGACTGCAACATTGTGGCAGACATATATTATACAGAAGTGTGGCGCTATACTAAAAATTTGTTTGAAAGTAGAAACCAAGTGCTAGTGCATATATGGCCTCAACGCACCACTAAAATAAAAACAAACTGTTGAGAGTTCATCAATATCATGTCACATTTACAATCATTATACATTCAGGGGAAAAAATTGTGGTGAAAAAAAGTTCATCATGATTTGTCACATATATAGTCCATTGAGGTGCAAATGTGTATAAAATACAAATAAATATATAAAAAAGTCCCAATCTGTGAATATCATTCAAACCAAATGGGTATATGAGATTGCAAAAAGTTCATCAGCATCACTAGCAGGTGATTGGTGATTCAGTGAAGTGAAGGTGGACGGGGATAGGCAGTGTGCCACACACGGTGCAATCTGTTAACATCCAGATAAAAGGCTTACGGGAAATTATATATATATTCAAGGCTGAATATATCTAAGGGACCTCTTCATATGATGGGGGATCATCACACAGCCTGGTACCATTGGGAAGTCCCACAGCATCACACGGCCTGGTGTCCTCTAGGGGTCCCACAGCGTCACCAAGGGGTCCTCATACGCAACTCATAACAGAGTATACTTCGGTGCCCAAATATAGCATAAAAAAGAAAAGGCTTCACATGGCATAAAACCTCAAAATGAAGGGCTTTATTAAAACTTTGCTAAAAAGGGTTAAAAGAATGAATGTTACAGCCGGCATAAAAATTGAAGGAAAAAGGTGGTGCAGCAATCTGGGGTCGGCAACACGCGACGCGTTTCGTCTCAACAGACGACTTCTGGGAGACACAGGGAGCATACGATCACACTCCTTCCCCCCTAACAGAATGGAGATCCGCTTGTTTACATTAGTCAGGTGATGGCGTTTTGCGTTATCGAGCCAGACTGTCAATCGACAGCGGGTGGTCGGGAACCGGTTAAATACCCTGTTTGTCAGACGACAAGCCCAGCACCATTTCTGGGAACTCCAGAAGTCCTGCCAGGAATTCTGTGAGTACCACTGGAAGTACTGGCAGGGAATCTGTGAATACCATTGGAGGTACTGGCAGAGATTCGACCAGTACCACTGGAAGTACTGGCAGGGAATCTGTGAATACCATTGGAGGTACTGGCAGATATTCGACCAGTACCACTGGAAGTACTGCCAGGGAATCTGTGAATACAATTGTAGGTACTGGCAGAGATTCGACCAGTACCACTGGAAGTACTGCCAGGGAATCTGTGAATACCATTGGAGGTACTGGCAGAGATTTGACCAGTACTGGCAGGAATTCTGCAAGTACCATTTAAAGTACTGGCAGGGATTCTAGAAGTTCTGGTTGGATTCTGGAAGTGTTGTAACATGAAGCCTGCTGCTCTCTGTGTGGAACCAGTGGTCTCTCTGCAGCAGTCTGGCAAGCCTCCAGCTTAGTCAGACCCATGGCTCTGCAATTAGCAAAGCTAATATGCTGCCTGCTGATTGCAGATCTGTATCTCTGACTAAGCTGGTGGTGTGTCAGTGAATTGATGATGTATTTTTAAAGGTTCAGACTACCCAGCTGTCATCCTGATACTAATTTAACAGCCTTGTGACTGTGAGATAGCAACCTGGAACAAAGCTGAAGCCACTGAAAAGTCTAAACCCCCATCTTTCAGTAGGTAGTGAAGTCAAAATACAGATAACCGCCCTGAAGCCTGTACCTTTCATAGTCCGAAATAGCACCTTCCATAGCTGTATCCCTATAGGTCCCCTTTAAGCCAGTTTGATATGTGAGCTTATAAACTAGCTAAATGTGTTCATCTAAACTAGATTGCTATTTTAAATAACGGTATTTCTTATTCATAGATCGGATGAAAGGTGCTGTATCTTTCAGAAAGGTTATGGAAAAAGCATAGGCTGGTATCTGATAAGTGGAAAAAAAATACTTTTTCATCTACTTTTACAACAGCTACTTTAAAATCTTAGGATTAAGAAAACATTCACAGGGGATTTACCTTCAAGCTCGGCTGCTTTGCAAATGGCTGTCAGCATGAGCTGTGGGTTGTGTTCTAATGTTTGTCATTCACCTCAGCAATGCCTAAGGAGTCATCCGTAAGGAAAACTGGTAAAATGTAGATCATAAAGTGGTTATTCCTGGCTTTAATAATTTAGTAAATGCCCATAATATTATTATATGTGGCACTGGAGAATGTTGTCCAATCAAGAAATGAAACACGTACTACTTGAAGTAAGATCTTTCAGCGCTTTTGAAGTCTAAGCATGTCACAATACAGCCTGCGCAACACTTGTAAAGTGAGAAAAAGGAGCAAATTGTACTCCTAAATAAACCCTTTGTCAATTTGAACTGCTCTGCCTTCAATGCCATGTCTACCCCCAAGCATGGCATAGGGGATGCTTGCTCCAGCTCCTTCCTCCTGCCACCAGATCTATGGGGGCGCTGGGGAGGGCTGTGCCCCCCCCCCCCCCAGATTTTAGTCCTACACCCATAAGCCCAGTCACATTAGCATAGTGGATTCTATAATGAGGCAAAGAAACCCAGCCCAACCACTGTGATGCACATAGCCACAAGGGTAAAATGAAAGCGAGATTCAATTAATGGGGGATTGACAGGGTCTCTGGGAACAGAATTATGTGTCAGTTAATAAACTGAATAGCTCGTGTTTTGCAGCAGTTTCTCCAAACGTTGGCAAAGAAAAGTGTTTTTTTTTTTAAATGATAACTAAAGGCAAAACTTTTTTATTTTGAATAGAGGGATTAGAACCCCTGACAGTTTTTTATTGCTGTGACCCCATTAGGGAGATTCACAGTCTCTATTTGTCTTGAACACTAGTATCACTGAGAGTGAAAGTGAAAGAAATTCCCAAATTTTGGGTTGCCACCAGAATAGGAGTAGAAGAGAAATCTTCCAGTATGTACACTCGTTCTGGTGGCAAATAGGGATTTCCCTCATTTTGGAGGGATTTCCTATCATGTTTTGCTGTGGCTATGAGAGGGAAGTGAAGGGAAATATCCCCAAAGGACAAAGATGGCAAAAAAACCTAAGAGGGGTTATAACACACTCTTACAAAAAAAAAAGAGTTTTGGCTTTAGTTCAAATTTTTGTGGTGCCTATCTAGCAGCTTGGACTGCTCTAGGTTTACCTATGTGCTCCAAGGATACAAGTGTAATTTTTAAAACCTAATACCAAACAAATATTTTTCTTTTAGTATTGGATAGAATAAGAAAGGGTTGTAATCCCTGTAAGGTTTTGATTGCTGTCTGTGTCCATATTATTGTCTTACCTTCCTGTGTGGTCACAGTAACAGAAACCAAGTAGAAATCACCCTTTGGAGATCACAGGCAGCAATAATTTGGTCATTTTGTAGTTCTTAACTTTTATTCTTTACCGGATGTAGGTGGTACACATACACTTCATTTTTATAGATAGTTTTTACTTTGTTTGGATTTGGCCAGGGTTGGATGTGAGACTTGGTTGTCTAGCAACAGAGCTGGGATTCAAAACGAGGCTTGGCTAAGCAATAATATGGCCGCAAATCAAAACGAGGCCTGGTCATTCTACTTATCTATAAATGGCAATGGCACCCGTTCCTCTGAAGATGTCATCTATAACGAAACACGTAGGGTGGTGCTGTGAGCTGACGCCATCGCGTTTACACTGCACGGGTGTACTGTTTGCAAAAGAGATTGTACAATTTGCCATATTTATTGCATACAGATGTAAGTGCAATTTTAGGATTTTACCCTATTGGAGCGTCTTTTTCCCTGGTTACTTTAATCTATGGCAATTGGCGTGGCTCGCCTGCAGGCAAGCAGTGGGAGTCAAGTTCCATAGAAGCGTGCTTCTACCTACTACATCTCATAAATGGTTAAGACCATAGCTCGTTTGACCTCTCTAGAGATGAAGGGTCAATAGGATCCAGTAAGCACCCCTATTATAGGAGGTGGTGGTTTTCACAGAAGGGGTTCACATTATTCATGGTGTTGGATTTCTTAATGAACCTTTTAAGAAGAATTTTTCAATCATTATCACTTTTTGGACTTTATCTAATAATATGAAGTTATGTTTTATTGAATATTCATTTCACTAATTTTTTTTTTTTGCATTAAGCAGTCTTTTTGTTGTTTTATATTTGGAATTATTGTGGTGATATCACGTGGTTAAGCTGCTGCATACCAACAATTTCAGACACTATTGGCATTAGCGATTAGTTTCTGAATACGTTTTAGCAATAATGACCTGAAAGATGTCTTCAAACCGAACCAAACAAACAAAGGTTTTGGCTAGAGATCTGCCTGTTTGTATACATATCTTCTGTTTTTTTCCCTTGGCGTTATGTTGAGTATATGCTCCAGTTTGACACATACAGACAGATGTATCGTAGACTGCATTGTTCACTGAGTGCTGGATTTACCATCATTTCACGGTCGCACAGTTAATAGTGCACGCACGTAACTGTTTGCTGGAAGATCCATCCCCCAACAGATGGCTCCCGAATTATATTTCCCAAAGAGGAAAAAAATGTGTTTTTGGAATAGTTTATCATATAGTTTACCAAAGTTTATGCTTTCCTGACAAAATCTATCATTGCACCAGCCGCTTGTAAACCCCACACAGGTTTTTGCCTAGAGTGGTGCCATGCACTTACATTGACAGGTGTTTGTAAGCCTAAGCTAATCTTTGTCTATTAGAGATTATTTTGTATGGTGTGATTATACAATCTGTTCATAGCAATGTACTCTGGAATACCTAGAAAAGATGACATTACCATGCTTGGCTAAGTAAATAAAACAAATGTGATACAAAGCAATGTTATATTTTATCTCCCTGTTTCCTACTATAATACGTCTAGAGGTCGAAAGCGATATCATTCTGTCTGCTGTAAACTCTAAGCTTGCGAATGGATGTAATTAGGCAGATTGCTTAATGTAAAAGCAAATGGCAGTCAATGGAGCGTGCCATTGGTCTTATTGTGGAGCGATGACACATTTCCTCTTGCCAGCTGTGACATTGACACTGGATAAATTACGGCACCTTGGATGCTACGCTTTACAATCCAGCGTTATTGTTGGTACAACAGAAGTGTAATATGTTTAGTCATTTCTGCTTATATGTGGGAATTGACTAAAAGAGAAAAATAAACCTAGAACATAGCCAATAATTTACATGAGTTCACTGCCTTCTAAATTTATTTCTGCCAATCCTTAAAGGATAACTCCAGTCAAATACATGGGACCACCCTTTGTTGCATTTAGACATTCCTTTGAAATTCACAGAATTTCAGTCAGTTCTGCCTGAAATCTGCATTTATATCGATTTGCAATTTTACCTACACTTCAAAATTTGCATACACTGGCAGCTCTGTTGGCTGAAAAGTGGGCACTACAGTATACACTACAGTGCAAAAGTTTTAGGCAGGTGGGAAAAAATGCGGTAAATTACCCACTTCAGCTCTGGAAGGTTTACCCCCCTTCATGACCAGGCTATTTTTTGCGACACGGCACTGCATTACTTTAACTGACAATTGTACGGTCATGTGACGCTGTACCCAAAAGTTGGAATATAATATAAATTTCGTTTTTGGCTGAGCTGAAACCAGCTTAGATTGATTGCATATAGTTTAGCTGGCTTTGCCCTAATTTCAGTAAGTTTGTGCATTTCTCCCTGTTGTCAGTAGGTGTCGCTGTTACCACAGGCCAGTATGAGAAGTACAACTGAATTGGGTTATGCATAATTATTGTTTTTCCAGAAACAGCTCAGTAGGAGGTTCCTGACCACTGTGCATTCTGGGAAGGGGTATTTATTTTGGTGTGGCCATGTGCTCTTCCTCTTCCCTCGGGGCTCTCTTGGCCTGAGGATGTGCTAATGTGAGCTCTGCGAGTAGGCCCAAAAGCCTGTCTGGGACCTACTATTCCTGTGGTTGTCCTGGGGCTGTCTTGCCTGTGTGGGAGAAGCCGAGCCAATCTGAGAAAGTTCGGCAGAGGACCCTTGGTGGAGAGAACCAGAATGAAGGCTGGTCTCTCGGGAGGGCCCAGTGACTCACTTGAAGGATGCACCTGCATCTAAAGCTGCCTTTACAGTGTGCCGGATGGCTTAACAGTTCTGATGCTGTGAAGCTGGATCTAATTCTACCAATCTACCCTGTTGCAGTATCGCCGGGTCAGCTTAAAGTTTCTGGTACTGTAATTCCATTGTATAATTTAAATTGTGCTAACTAGCTTCTGGTTGCTAAGCCTGTGAAAGGGGTCTATTCAGGAGTGCTCTGGCTGCTAGGTATGTGAGAGAGACCTGTCCAGAAGTCCTACTGGCTGTAGGTCTGTGAGAGAGACCTGTCCAGAAGTCCTACTGGCTGTAGGTCTGTGAGAGAGACTTGTCCAGAAGTCCTACTGGCTGTAGGTCTGTGAGAGAGACTTGTCCAGAAGTCCTACTGGCTGTAGGTCTGTGAGAGAGACCTGTCCAGAAGTCCTACTGGCTGTAGGTCTGTGAGAGAGACCTGTCCAGAAGTCCTACTGGCTGTAGGTCTGTGAGAGAGACTTGTCCAGAAATCCTGCCTGCTGCTAGGTCTGTGTGAGAGGCCTGTCATGGTATACAAGATTTGCTATAGAGAGAAGCTATTTTACCTCTGGATTCAAGAGTCTGTAAGTGATCCGCAACAAGGTATCTGAAACCTACCCTAACCCTCTCTCCTATCACTGCTTTCAAGTTCTTTATTAAAGCATTGAAAAATATCTAAAGTGACTGGCGCCCAAGTTTCTGTTCTAAAACTCCCCATTGTAGCCACGGATTCAGCCCTGAGAAGTGATGCATGCTCTCCCCATCTCTGGTAAGTTCCCAGGAGAGCGGGGTACCCGCTACACAAATAAAATTGATGTCCTTTTTTTCCCACAAATAGAGCTTTCTTTTGGTGGTATTTGATCCCCTCTACGGTTTTTATTTTTTACACTATAAACAAAAAAAGACTGACAATTTTGAAATAAAAAACAATATTTCTTACTTTCTGCTATGAAACATATCCAATATCCAATTGCAATCCTTGCAAAAGTTATAACATCTACAAACTATGGGATACATGTATAGAATTTAAATTTTGTACATTTTTTTTTTACTAGTAATGGTGGCGATCAGCCACTTATAGCAGGACTGCACCATTGCGGTGCACAATTTAGATATTAAGTGACACTTTTTGGGGACCAGTGACAATAAAACAGTGATCAGTGCTAAAAATATGCACTGTCACTGTACTAATGACACTGGCAAGGAAGGGGTTAACATCAGGGGGGATCAAAGGGTTTAATGTGTGCCTAGGCAGTACTTACTAACTGTGTGGGGGTGCTTTTACTATGGGAAGGCAAAGATCGGTGTTCCTGCTTCGTAGGAACACAGGATCACAGCCTTCCCTTCTCACAGAACAGCAATCTGCCTTGTTTACATAGGCAGACTGCCGTTCTGCCACTCCCCCCAACGACTGGACCCACTGATTGGCTCCAATCGCAGCGGGAGTGGGTTTGCTGGCCTGGAAGTGCAGGATCACATACAGGTATGTGATCCTGCCCAGGGGAGCCACTTTGCCGCTGTATATTTACTGTATATGGTCAGCAAGTGGTTAAAATTCACAGAATCCACTGTCAGTTCTGCCCGAAATCTGTATTTATATTGATTTGCCATTTATTTAAGCTTCAAAATGTGCATACACTGGCAGCTCTGTTGGCTGAAAAGTGGGGACTTACAATATACACTACAGTGCAACAGTTCTAGGCATGGGTGAAAAAATGCTGTAAATTAAGAATGCTTTCGGAAATAGAAGTGTTGATAGTTTATTGTTTATCATTAACAAAATGGAAAGTAAATGAACAGAAGAGGAATCCAAATCAAATCAATATTTGGTGTGACCACCCTTTGCCTTAAAAACAGCATCAATTCTGGTACACTTGCACAGTTTTTGAAGGAACTCAGCAGGTAGGTTGTTCCAAACATCTTGGACAACTAACCACAGATCTTCTGTGGATGTAGGCTGCCGCAAATCCTTCTATCTTCATGTAATCCCAGACAGACTCGATGATGTTGAGATCAGGGCTCTGTGGGGGCCAAATCATCTTTCCAGGACTCCATGTTCTTCTTTACGCTGAAAATAGTTCTTAATGAAATTGGCTGTATGTTTGGGGTCGTTGTCCTGCTGCAGAATAAATTTGGGTCCAATCACACGCCTTGCTGATGGTATGGCATGATGGATAAGTATCTGATTGTATTTCTCAGCATTGAGGACCCCATTGATCCTGACCAAATCTCCAACTCCATTTGCAGAAATGCAGCCCCAAACTTGTAAGGAACCTCCACCATGCTTCACTGTTGCTTGCAGACACTCATTATTGTACTGCTCTCCAGCCCTTCAACAAACAAACTGCCTCCTGCTACAGCCAGTTATTTCAAATTTTGACTCATCAGTCCAGAGCACCTGTTGCCATTTTTCTACACCCCAGCTTTCATGCATAGTTGAGTCACTTATCCTTGTTTCCACGTCAACCATGGCTTTTTGGTTGCAATTCTTCCATGATGACCACTTTTGGCCAGACTTCTTCTGACAGTAGATGGGTGTACCTGCACTGCTGGACATCTTCCAAGCAGCGACGGCTGGTGTATGAGGGGCGCTTAGGCACCGCCTCCCCGCTGGATAAACAAAAAAAGGCAGCCCAGCCCCCCTGCAGGTGGCGCCGGTACATTGACTTTTTTTTTTCAGCTCCTTGGCTGTCATCTGACAGCCAAGTAGTGAGCCGATTGGTCAGCCATTAAAGTCTATGAGTGTGTGCCGAACAGGCACACACACACAGTCTGATTGGCTGCCCTGAGTCCGTGGCTCAATTTGATTGGATGCGGTTTCCGGGGGCGGGTCACTGTGGCGGTGGACGTGACTCCTGCTCCCACAGAGACCCTAACCGACCGACGATGGGGACACAGCCGCTCTCCGTATGCCGATCTCTGCAGACGCTCAGCCCACTTCTCTGCATGCTGAACTCTGCAACACTCTTGCCTATTAGATGGGGTAAGTGCGGGACTTCGGGTGGAGGTCTCTGCAAAACTGCCCCCGCCTGTGTCACTGGCTGTAAAACTGCCCCCACCTGTGTCACTGGCTGCAAAAGTGCCCCACCTGTGTCACTGGCTGCAAAAGTGCCCCCACCTGTGTCACTGGCTGTAAAACTGCCCCCACCTGTGTCACTGGCTGCAAAAGTGCCCCACCCGTGTCACTGGCTGCAAAAGTGCCCCACCTGTGTCACTGGCTGCAAAAGTACCCCACCTGTGTTATTGGCTGCAAAAGTGCCCCACCTGTGTCACTGGCTGCAAAAGTACCCCACCTGTGTTTTTGGCTGCAAAAGTGCACCCACCTGTGATACTGGCTGCAATTTGCCCCCACCTGTGATACTGGCTGCAATTTGCTCCTACCTGTGTTATTGGCAGCAATTTACCCCACCTGTGTCACTGGCTGCAAAAGTGCCCCACCTGTGTCACTGGCTGCAAAAGTGCCACCACCTGTGTTATTGGCTGCAAAAGTACCCCACCTGTGTTATTGGCTGCAAAAGTGCCCCCACCTGTGATACTGGCTGCAATTTGTCCCCCACCTGTGATACTGGCTGCAATTTGTCCCCACCTGTGTTATTGGCTGCAATTTACCCCACCTGTGTTATTGACGGCAAAAGTGCCCCCACCTGTGTTATTGGCTGCAAAAATGCCCCCACCTGTGTTATTGGCTGCAAAAGTACCCCCACTTGTGATACTGGCTGCAATTTGCCCCCACCTTTGATACTGGCTGCAATTTACCCCACCTGTGTTATTGGCTGGAATTTACCCCACCTGTGATGCTGGGGCTGTATACTGTGTCCTGTGATGCTGAGTTGTATACTGTGCCCTGTGATGCTGAGTTGTATACTGTGTCCTGTGATGCTGAGTTGTATACTGTGTCCTGTGATGCTGAGCTGTATACTGTGTCCTGTGATGCTGAGCTGTACAGAGGCGGCTCTAGGCTTTGTGAGGCCTTAGGCAAATCCTAGACATGAGGCCCTACTCATGCCCATAATGGGAAAAATAATTCAAGCGATAAAAAAATTAACTTTATAAATTGCATATATTAAGAGCTTTAAAGTGATGGTGTCAGTACTCTCTATCACAGTGCTGGTGTCAGTGTCAAATTAGGCGGTTGTGAGGCCCTTGTGAGTGTGAGGCCTTAGGCGACCACCTAATTTGCCTAATTAGAGAGCCGCCTCTGGTGCTGTATACTGTGTCCTGTGATGCTGAGCTGTATACTGTGTCCTGTGATGCTGGGGCTGTATACTGTGTCCTGTGATGCTAAGCTGTATACTGTTTCCTGTGATGCTGAGCTGTATACTGTGTCCTGTGATGCTGAGCTGTATACTGTGTCCTGTGATGCTGGGGCTGTATACTGTGTCCTGTGATGCTGAGCTGTATACTGTGTCCTGTGATGCTGGGGCTGTATACTGTGTCCTGTGATGCTGAGGCTGTATACTGTGTCCTGTGATACTGGGGCTGTATACTGTGTCCTGTGATGCTGAGCTGTATACTGTGTCCTGTGATGCTAGGGCTGTATACTGTGTTCTGTGATGCTAAGCTGTATACTGTGTCCTGTAATGCTGAGCTGTATACGGAGTCCTGTGATGCTGAGCTGTATACTGTGTCCTGTGATGCAGAGCTGTATACTGTGTCCTGTGATGCTGAGCTGTGTACTCCTGACACAATATGTGGAATACATGGGATGGAGTGGGTGGATTCTATAAGGGGTGGGGCTTATTAGAAGTAGGGGTCAAAAAGGAAGGGCGGAGTCTGGCACCCCCCCATCCTAAAACTTCACCAGCCGCCACTGCTTCCAAGGTCGAAGGGAAGTAAGCATGATGTGTCTTTCATCTGCTGTTTCCTTGGCCGACAAATTCGTCTACAGTCCTCAATGTTGCCTGTTTCTTTGTGATTCTTCAAAAGAGCTAGAATAGCAAGCAAGTTGATCATTAGTAACTACTTGATATAATTGGTTAATCATATACCTGACTCTAATCCTAAAAAATCCCTGACTTTGTGCAAGTGTATAAAATGTGTAAGTGTATGAACTGATGCTAGTTTGAAGGCAAAGGGTAGTCACATTTGATTTAGATTTTTCTCCTGTTGGCTCACTTTGCATTTTGTAAATTAATAAAAATAAACAATTAAAATATATATATTTTTTAAAGTATTCCTACTTTACAGGATTTCTTCACACATGCCTAAGACTTTTGTACAGTAATGTATATAATATATATATATTGTATCATGTAGATGTTTCAATTATAGTGGCCTCCAGGGGTATGAATAGAAACTCTACTGGAAAGCATTGTATCCTGCCCATCTCTGACTACAAGTGTTAAGCAATTTATGAAAAAAAGTACATTGTATGTTGCTCATCTACTAATGTCTCTTTAAAGCCAAGCCCCTACTCACCTATACTAGACCGTCACACTGTTTCTGTATTGGTCTAACCCTGTGTAAGTTCCATGGTCGATGGTGTCAGAACTCAGGGTTGATAAAGTTTCCAATTCCTTGCTTAGCAATGTTTGGATCTGGCTGCTAGACCCAAACAGTGCATCATGGAAAGTCGTATACCCCCCTCCCCCCTTGACCATACCTAAAAGTATTTGGCATTATGGAGCATCAGGGTAGAACAGGGAAGGTAAGTATAAGTAGGTCAGGGCTTGAATGAACACAATGACAAAGTCTTTTTAAAGTATATTAAAAATATATATAGATATTTTATTTGCTTTGGATAGAATAGGAAAATAAATCCCCTATCTGCCAAAATGTTTGCTATCTGTCTCCCACTGGGGACATTTCCCTACACTTACAGTTCTGGGGACACAACAAGAAATGGGAAATCTCCATAAAGCAAGGAAATGACCATTTTAGACAGTTGTCACCTCTTGTTGCCATGACAACTCTGACATTTTGGATTACCCCTCACTTTCTGTCTTGGTGACAGTGGTAAGCAGGACGAATTGGGGGTGAATCTTGTTACCAAGGACATAAGCAGCCATAAAAACTTAACAGAGTATCTAACCCTTCCACATTATATACAAAACTGATAGAAAGTGGTGCATTTACTGTACATGTGCTGCATTATAATCCACATGCAACTGATGTAAGCTCATCACATTTTTTGCTATGAAGTCTCGGAATAAGTCCTTGATTTCAGTTATGGATGATTTCTAATGGTCTAAACCCCTACTGGCTTCTTGTATCTGTTCTGTACTAAAGCTGTGACACCTCCGCATTGCCCTTTCAATCTCTCCTCCATCCACCGCACAGGCTATCTTTTGCTTCTCACAGGACCCATGTCTGGGAATTTGTCTTTTAGGCTGAGTTAACATGCGGCTCCCAGCAGGGGTCCAGACGATGCGTCCCGGTTCACTGTTTCAGGTCCGATTTCAGCCCAAATTTTTGACTGAATTTGGAAATGAAACGGACCAAAAGATGCACAGGGCTCCGGTGCTAATTCGCACCGGAGCCGCAGCGGAGTTCCCCGCATCCAATTCGCAATGGTGTGAACCTAGCCTCAAAGTTCCTGATAATTCAGGTTTTCTCTTGCTAGTAATCAATGATATTTGTTCCTTCTAGCTCAGTTTTCATTTGCAGCTAAAAAGTTTAGTTTGCAGCATGTGGGCCAATATACAGAGAAGTTACTGAACACTGAGTTAGCATTTTTGTAAGATGTAAAGAAGAAATGGAATGTGACTGCTTATTTGACTGGTTAATTGAACATCTGTTAATTCAAGGACAATTTGGAGTCAAGGAGGTTGAATTTTGCAGTGTATAGCAAGAAAGTCTGCCAGAAACCAACACCGTTTTAGGTGTATAATTTTTATTTGTCATATGGCATGTGGGTTTAATTAGAACTTAGTGTGGCCTTTTTTGGTGGAATGATTTGAATTAATTTGCAACTAAAATATCCCCATAGTATAGAGACTGTTTAAGTTTGAGGCAGCGGACAGGCAAACTGTTTTAATAAAAGGGCAAAAAGGGTATTTGCCCCAGGCCCTGCGGGGCAAAAGCCTGCTGGCAGTCTTGATTTTGGATGCATCTAGATTTTCAAAAATATAAATGGCTTCATATTTTACCTATTTCGTCCTTTTTTTTTTTTAACTAGTATTTTCCTTTCTATTCCCCTCCCTTCTCGTTCTTCTTTCTTACCCTGTTTTTTCTATAGCATGTTTACTATGTGAACTAATACTTTGGCACCATGATTTATAAAACATGCACAGTTTGTGAATATTCTTATTTTCTGGTGAAATGTAAAGGTGTGCCCCATGTCTGGTCCTTTTGCTTCATCTTAAAGGCCAAATTCACTTTTTCCAGAGAATACTCTATGCAGACAAGGGGCTCAAGTAGGTTTTAAAACACTGTACTACTTTGTAAAATGTTTAGCGATAGGCAAAACTTTTTTTTTTCATTTTAGAGTAAGGGAGGTTTATAACCCCTATCATATTTTTCTTTTCACCATCTGTGTCCCATTGCAGAGATTCCCCTTCACTTCCTGTCCCAAAGCCAAACAGGAAGTGAGAGGAAATCCCTGCAAATTAAGGGAATTCTTTGGGGACCACCAGTGTCCCCATTTGAAGATTTCCCCTCTATTACTTTTCTGGGGATAACCCAACATTTAGGATTTCTTTTAATTTCACTTTTGATGATAATGGTAAACAGGACAAATAGAGAGGGTGAATCTTAATAGAGTCACAGACAGCAATAAAAACTGACAGGTGTTCTAATTCCTCTCTATTCTATACAAAAGAGAGTAAAAAAGTATACTTTAATAATATAGTTATACTTGTAGGCCACTTGGGCCCACCCAGAAGCCTGGTTGAAAAACCCTGTCTTAACCCTGTCTTAACAACAAGACAGGATGTGGAGATTCTGACTGGGAGCTTGTTGGCAAGGCTGCTGGTGGGAGGCCCAAATGGCCCACAGGTAGGACAATAAAATGAATGAACATTTTACAAAACTGCACAGTTTTAATGTCTACTGGGGCTTCTTGACAGCAGAGGCTATTTTCTGGAAAAGGTGAACTTTAAAGTGGATCTTGCTTGGAAATGGGGGGTCTGCTTATCTGGGAGCTAAAAGAAAAACATAAACTCCAGGTATAATAACAAATTGACTCTTGTAGTGCTCCCCCTGCCGCACTGCAAGGGTTAAATGTTTTTTTTGTCTAGTGGAAACAGAAAAAGGAGTTTTACTTACCTCATCCCTCACTCCCCCTAGAAGTTGGTGCATTTCTCCACTCTCTGCTGCTCTGGGTTGCTGATACTGCATTGTACACGAGTGCCTGTGACCAACAGAGCAGCTTCGGGGGGCTGGTCATGAAGCTAGGAGGAAGCTTGCAGAAGCAATGGATTAGGTAAGTATTATTGGTTTTTATGTTCCCCCTAGGAAAAACAAGCATTTAACCCTTGCAGTACAGGGGGAGTCTCACTGCACCAGACATTTTTTTTTTCTTTGAAGTACAGCTTTAAAAAATACTTATTTTACACTTTGACTTTTGGCAGGCTTGCCAAGGCAAAGGTTACATCAGTGGTTCTCAACCACAGTCCTCAAGTACCCCTAACAGGCCATGTTTTGGGAATTTCTCTTATATACCAAGCCATTGACTCTGATTTAAAGCACCTATGAAAGATAAAGGAAAGCATGGCCTGTTGGGGGTACCTGAGGACTTGGGTTGAGAACCACTGGGTTACATCACTGGGCTTTTCCACAGAATCCAGGGAAATTAGGGGATCCAAAATCAAGTGAGAATGCTCTCCTGCACAGTGCTGGAGCTTATTGTTGATATGGGATCCTCAGCTTTCCCGGAATTGCACACTGAGGTCCAGCAATCTCCAGGAAGCAGCCCGATGCTAGGGTGCAAGATAAGTATTTTTTTTACATTTTTTTCTTTCAGCGCTTTTTTTTATGCTTTTCACTGAGTGTTTTTAATCAGGATGTGTCAGAGCTCAAGATGAGTAGGAAGACTTGTATTTGAAAGCATAATAATGATAGCTTGGGCAGTGACAGGTACTTTTTAAGAAGAGATCTGGGAAACACAGCACAGCAACCGGTAATGAGGCAATACGCACTACTTCTGGCTTCATCCATCACAGAGGAGATGGAGGAACGGATGGTGTTCCACCTCTGCAGTCAGCCAGCCCTATTGTTCACAGAGGTCCTAGGCTCCCAGGAGGAACAGGACAGCCTTGGAATGGCTGTAGATCCTCTAGGATTCACTTTTACCTGAAAGCTGATCGCCGGCTGTAAATATTGGTACCAGGATCATGGCTGCCACTTCAACCATGATCCCGGTATAAACACCTACTGTCCAAGATGTACACTGGACAGGAAATGGTTTAATAACATAATCTTAGCTGAGACCTGGAACATGATCTTATATCTATAAACAGACACCAGAGACCAGCAATTCAAAAAAGATAAGGAAAACAACAGTCACCGAAAAACTCATTGCTACTAATTTCCACATGCTTCCTGCACATCTGCACTGGCTTTGCTGCCTGTAAACTGTGTCCATCTGACATTCCCTACAAGATCCAGCAGAGCTAAATTTATTTAGAGCAGGCCACTGTCTGTATAACAAAATAGCAAATAGCAGAGTTCTCAATAGTTTTTACATGAATATTATTGCTATTATCATCACCCCAAAGCTCAAACACACATGCATGAGTGTGTGTGTGTGTGTGTGTGTATGTATGTATACGGTGTCAGTAGGGCAGGGGAATGGTGTCAGTAGGTTTTTATTTTTATTAAATTCATGGTGAACCATTCACCTGCCTGTGATTGATGGGTAGATTGTGATTGACAGGTTGTCGAGCACCGGATTAGGGTGTGCCCAGGCACACCCTGTGCGCACGCCTATGACTATCATACAGGATTTATATAGTGCCAACAGTTTGTGCAGAGCTTTATAAAGGTTAATGCTTTGGCAGGTACAGCAGAGCGTGGACAGAGTATATTTGCAGGCTAACACAAACGCTTGAACAGACATCTAAACCACAAACCAAAAAATAAGAAAAATTGGAAAAATTTGAGAAAATTTAACAAACTCTGTACAAAAATCTACTTTAAAGGGCTATCATGAAAGTCATATCAATTTATGCAATCAGCTGTTTGGTGAACATCCTTTTATTATAGCTTTCACTTTAAGAAGTCCAAACACACATTGAAGGCACATAATGTAGCTATACTCATTTAAAACCTTATTCCCCCCTGGGGCCCTTTTCACATTAAGCAATTTGGAATCCAAATTGCGGCAAAATGCGCAATGCGCTTTTGGGCACCATTAAGCTTAACCGTAGTGCATTTCTGCTGTGATTGTCGAACCACAGAATTGTGCAGCGATCACGGCAAAACAAATGTTTAAAAATCGTGCTAAGCTTGTTGCCCAAAAAGGAGCAGGAGATTCTTTTGGGCAACAAACTCGCATAAGGCAGCCTATTAAAATGAATGGGCTGCCCCATGCACGACATGTGGACACACGTGTAAATCACGCTTTTAAAATCGCAAGTGGGCCAGCTCTTTACTGCAACGTGATATCTGAACTGGGCTTAAATGATCCATGAATATCAAGTACATATGAACATCTCAAACATCCCAACATATAAATGAAGTTATGACTTATACATTCAATACACATATCCTGTAAATAATAAATCAAAGGATGCACTAAATACTTATAATATAAAAAGATAGCAAAGCATTATTAAAGTGCCAAAGTTCCTTAATTCCCATAAGAAGAGAGTGCCCTTAATTTTACAATGAATGGTCATAGCAGTAGGAGATTCATTCACAGTGAAACTTGGTCATCAGCAAAAATCGTTAGAGAGTTGCAGCTTGGATTGGTCCCAAGATTTCCAAATGGGTCAATATCAGGAATTTAAGGGCTGATTGAAGTTGCCAAATATTGCTGAGAACTATCATTCATCATTCATGGTATGCAAGTATGTAGCAATCATCATAGGCAGGTTCAAATGGGCTCATTAAATCCAGTTGTAATATGATGTCACAACCGTGATCACAGTGTACATATTGAAATTCAGCACTTTGGGGTGTTATGGCCAAAATGTAAATGTTTTTTTTTCTCAATCAAAGTTTATTAGAAGAAAGAGCAAATAGATATGTTACAAGTTTCATTGTATCATTCACATCAGATAAATTGTAAGATTAAATCCCAATCAGGATCAGAATCATCCAGATGTATAGAAAAAAAAATACAAAGTAGTACCTTTGGGAATTATTACAAAGTTCACAGTTTGTCAAAGACATCTTTTGTTCAGTTATATCAAAACAAGAGTGTTTTCCACATCATTAACACCGGTCTAACGTGAATAATAAGGAAGATTCTATTCCCTAAATAAAATGGTAGCTAATATTAGAAAAAAAGAAGACAAAAGAAGAAATAAATGGAAGAGAGGAGAGGAGTAAGAAGAAAGATGAGAGAGAGAATGGATAGAGATCTAGAAAGATTAACAGAATGTGTAACAGATTCTGAAAGACAACCATTTAAAAAAAATGTACTGGAAAAAAAGAGTCTACAAGTGCATTTCACATTGTATTTCATCTATAAAGTGGTTGTTCAGTAAGCTCTGTAAATGAATCGGAGTTAATGAACAAATGCCAGTTTTTCCAGGTTTTATGAAATTTAGCTGTGTTTTCTTTTTTCATTGCGCTAATTTCTTCCATTTTGTAAGTCATGTTCACTTTCTCAACCCATTCACCAATTGTAGGTATTTTTGGTGACCTCCAATTAATGGGGATAAGATTTTTTGCTGCATTCAGCAAGTGTCTTGTGAGAGATTTTTTTTATATTTGTGGATATAAAAGAGGTTTATATGAAGTAAACAGGCCTTCGCATCCAATGTAATAGTGGTATCAGTGATATGTTTTATCCAGTGGGTAATGGGTTACCAAAACTTCTGAATCAATGAACACGACCACCAAATATGCAAAAAGGAACCCAACTCGGTTCCATATCTTCAGCACAATTCAGAATTTGACGAGGACCACCTTCCGGCCACTTGGGGCGTCACATACCATTGAGATAGTTGTTTATATGAAATCTCCTGAATTTTTGTGCTTAAGGAGCATTTGTGGGCAAAGATACAAGCTTTTTCCCATTGCCCTTCTGATAGAGGTGTGTCTAACCCTTTCTCTCATTTCTTTTTGATATTTTCAGAAGACTTGCAGTCTGACATTGCTAACCAGGCATAAGCTAATGGGATTGATCTATTTGTCGGGTGTTTTGTGAGCAAATCTCTTCGAGAGGAGTTAGGGGTCTGGTAAAAAGGTTTTTGTTTTTTATTATTCTGTAGGAAATCATGTAATTGTATGTATGTCCAGTAGCCCAAAAGCGGACCCCCCCAGACTACCCTTGAGAGCTTGGAATGGTTTAAGTTTGTTCCCGTATAGGCACTGGTGGGCCAAAAGTTTCTCCTTTTCCTGAGATTGAGGTGTTCGAGATGGTGCTAAGTGAGTGGAAATTGGAGTAAGAGGTCCCGGACAGGAAGTTAGAATCTGTCTACTTGCTAGTTTGTGTATAATTTCAAGTGTAGAGCTAGTCAGTGGGTGAGCTCTTTTAAATGGATTATGGAAAGGTGGTGTTGTCCATGGGAGGTATTGTAAGTCCATGTTGTTGCTTTCAGATTCTATTTCGGTCCACTCTTTGTCTATTGAGTGGCAGTGCCAATCTATTATTCTTGTAATGTGTGTGGCTTGATAGTATTTCCCAAAATTGGGCAGGCCTATTCCTCCTTTGTTTTTAGGGAGTGTTAGTAGATTAAAGCTAATTCTGGGTTTTCGTTGTGCCCAAACAAACTTTCTTTGGAGTTTAGTGAGCGTTTTGAAGACTGAATTAGGAATTTTAATTGGGAGAGCGCTAAAATATTATAAGAGTCTGGGTAGAATGGTCATTTTCAAAATTGAGGCTCTGCCAAACCTACAAAAAGTGTTTGTAAGACCATCTTTTCAGGTCTGTATCGATGTTTTTCAGTAGGGGAAGAAAGTTTGTTTCATAGATGGCATTAATGTTTGGTGTTAATTTCATTCCTAAGTATTGTAAGGCTTTGGGGGTCCCATTTGTATGGACAATTATCCTTTGCCAACTGGAGATGGTCTGGTTTCAATGAGATGTTAAGTGCTTCTGATTTATTAAAATTTATTTTAAAGTTTTATATGTAATTGAAGGTTTTAAAAATCTTGTTCAAATTTGGAATTGAAATATGAGGCTGCGTCAGGAAAAAAAGAAGATTGTCTGCATAAGCAGCTACTTTATATTCTTTGTTTTTGACTTGGAAGCCGTGAATTGCACTTTCTAATTTTATAGTTCTGATCAAGGGTTCTAATGTTAGAATGAATAATAGCGGTGATAAGGGGCATCCTTGTCTAGTTCCGTTGCCTATTTTAAGGGGGTCCGAGTATATATTATTAATTTTAATTTTCGCTTGGGGATTCGAATACAGCGCGTTGATCTATTTTAGCATATTTTCACCCATTCCTATATGGGAGCAAGTGGTGAACATATATGGCCATGACACGCGGTCGAAGGCCTTCTTCGCGTCTGTGGACAGGAGAAGGCCCTCTGTGTTAGATTGTTTTGCATAGTGGATCAAGTTGAGTGCTTTTATAATGTTATCTCTGGCTTCTCTTCCAGGCATGAATCCCACCTGGTCAGGACCAACTATAAGGCTGAGTAGAGGTTTTAGCCTATTAGCCAAAATTTTTGTCAGGAGTTTTAGATCAATATTTAGCAGGGAAATAGACCTGTAATTCGTACAATCTTGTTGGTCCTTTCCAGGCTTAGGAATAACCGAGATGTGAGCCATTAAAAATGAATTTAATTCAGGTTTGGTTGTTGTTAGATAATTAAAGGTTGAGGCAAGGTGGGTTGCCAAGGTATGGGCATAAATCTTATAGTATTGTGAGTAAACTTTTGCCTGGTTTTAATTCTTTGATGGCTGTCTGAACTTCTCCTGGGGTGATCTGTTGTTCTAGAGGCTCTGAGTCTTCTTTAGATAAGGAGGGGATTTTACTGTTTTTTAAGAATTCAATTATAGTTTCTTCTCTGTTAGAAATTAAATGTGAAGGTTTTCTATGGAGTTGGAGATTGTAAATTTGTGAGTACTAAGTGTGAAAAATGTTTGCAATATTCTCTGGTGAATACGTTAAGTTGCCTTCAGAATCGCGTATTGCGTGAATGTGTCAGCTATAATTTGTTTCTTTAAGTGCTTTCGCTAGAAGTTTACCGGTTTTATCTCCTTGCTCATAAAAGATATGCTTGGGAAAGTATAGGGCTTTTTGAATTTTCAAGTCTAGTATTGATTGTAATTATTTTCTACATGTGGTTAGTTCTTTTTCAACCATCACAGAGAGGGACTGTTTGTGTTGGGTTTCCAACCTTGAAATTTTGTTCATCAAGTTGTTAATTTCAGATTCTTTTTCTTTTTTCTTTCTAGCACCCCACTTCATCAATTCACCCCTGATAACACACTTGTGTGCTTCCCAATTGTTTAGGGGGTTGGTATCTACATTTTTATTTCTGCTGAAATAGTCTGACATTTTGTTCTGGATGTCTGTTTGAATTTCAATGTCAGTTAGTAGGGTTGCGTTCCGTTTCCAGTCGAAGTTTGGTTTATGTTTGGGTTTATTTTTGAGTGTCAATGAGGTGGGGGCGTGATCAGATAATGAGATAATTCCTATCTGTGCTTTTGCAATGAATTTTAAATCTTTTTGTGAGATGAAGATCATGTAGATTCTAGAGTAACGTTTATGCGGGTTGGAATAAAACGTGAAATCTTTCTCTGAGGGGTGGGTTAACCTCCAGATATCTAATTGAGATAGCGACTGGAGAAGCATCTTAATCCTTTTTAGAATTTTGTAGGAGACGAGTGTATGGCCATTTGACGTATCTTGTTTTGGGTCCATGGGCAGGTTAAAATCTCCTCCCAAAATAATACAGCCTTTTGCGAACCATTTTAGTTCGTTGATGATTTTGTTGTAAAAATTAATATGTGATTTGTTAGGAAAGTAAACGTTGGCCAGGGTGACGGGATCACCTACCCATGTGCCCTTCAGGAACAGATAGCGCCCTTCTGGATCCGATAGTTGTTGGGTTGGAGTGAAAGGAGAATCATGATATGCTTTTGTGAAATGATTATTGGTTAATTTAGGAATATTGGGCCCCTTAAAGTGGGTTTCCTGGAGAAACACAATCTTGGGGTTGGTATGTTTAAGCTCTCTAAACAATTTAGATCTTTTTTTCTGGGATGTTTAAGCCGTTTAAGTTATGTGAAATTATGTCTGGAGATTTACCAAACGATGAGTAAGCCATGGTTGTCACTTCTCTTACTGAAAAAAAAAAAAACGGAGAAAGAAGATTAGAGAAAAGGGTTAGAAAAACAAGGATAAGGAAATGTTAGAAACTCGAAGGGAGTGAACTACACCTTGTTAAAATTTTGAGCTCCCCCTAGAGCTTGAAGGAAGTATTTCTATCCGATTAAATGTGTATTAAGTAAGAATGTATTTTATATTTCTTATATTCAATAGAAATAATTGTTTTGCAGGGGTAGGTGGGTGCCGAGAAATGCGAGGGTATATTATATATTTAAAGCAAAACTAGCTGTTAAGGTTAGCAAACCGGGGGTTCGTGGCAAAGAGATGAAGCGCTTAATATATTTCAATATGGTCCTTTTTTAGTTAGTTAAAGACAGTGCTAGTTCCGGGTTTCTCTTGTCACGTTTTTGGGGTTGTGGTCGATATGTACAAAGAGAGATCACACAAATACTTAAAAATATAACATTTATTACAAGTAATGACAGATACAGATAAAGATAAAGAAAATATCAAGAATACTTAACTAAAGGTGTTGCTTCCCACCATGGAGTCTCTGACATGGCACAGGGGATCAGGACGTGCCTCATGGCTGTTCTTGGTGAGACTGACTCATATAGGTTTTAGCTGTGGTAATATAGAACTTGTATAAAGGAAAAGCCCACCCCCCAGCCAACACCCTGTAAGCAACAATATGACCTTTGCATTCCTGAGGAGAAGGGGCTAGCTTGACCATATAAGGTAGTTCAAATGCCAATAAGTTAATTCATACAAGGTAACCAGGATATTAGATATTTGTGAGGCCAACCTTAATAAGGAATATGAAATATGCAATTTCCCCAACACTCCACCCCCTGGCTCACAAATCATATAATGCCTCCAACTGTGCATAAACACAACATCAATATTAGAAGTAAAGCACCTGATTATTGTAAACAAAAAGAATAATTCTCCCACCCCCCGGTTTACCTTAAATGAAAAATGGGGGATCTAAAGTGTATCTAATCTAAAGTGTAGATACCTACTTTCCTTTCCCTGTTAGATTTATCTGCACAGAACATCTCAATCGGCAATGTTAGGGCTGAAAAATATAAAAATATCCAAACTTAAAAAAACTATATGTTGGACTAACAGAAGAACACCAAACTACTTCTTTCGAAAACACAGGAGCAGGTATGGACATGAAACCTTCATTTCCAAGAGTTTAATCGTGTAGAAACTTGTCAAAGTCCTCCATACCTGGTGATGGACAGCAGAGTCTTAGACATCCGGTGATCAGATCGCAGCCGCAGCACAACAATTGCAATGCTGTAAAACTGAAAGAACTGTAGAATACAAAGTCCATATCCTCCGGACTATTGCAGCTCACAAGTCATTGACGTGCAGGCACATAACTTTACAGACAGTTCAAGCACGTGACCATCAGAGCAGACAAAACAGTTCAGGTACTTCGCGCATAGATTCAGGTACTTGACCATGATAGCGGATGGAACAATTCAGGTATTCAACGATCAGAACAGGTGTAACTTGCACCAACAGTTCAGCTGCTGATCATTGGCAAAGTCTTTATAGACGGTTGCTGCTGTCAAATGTGTTTGTCTCCTTTCTCCAATATGCTTGTGGTTGACGTCAAGGCAGGTGTATTACCAAGACTGCCAGTCCAACCTTCCATACTTAACAATAATGCCCATATAGCCCATCATGGATTTAGATTTCTGAACAGTTAAATCCACAAAGCCTATTGACCTGACCTAACACTAAAAGGAAAAACTTAGCTTTTTCTCGTTCGGGGTGAAATATTGGTACAGGAACACCACCACCCATCTCCCACCTGAACTCTACTTTTATATCTAAACGTAACAATGTCCAACCATAGGCCCAACTTCAAACCACTTAATGTGTGTATATATCCTCTGTGTACTCCAGTCTCCTCCCATACTCTAAAAACATTCTGGCAGGCTAACTGGCTCTTGTCTGCACTGGCCCCAATATGTGTTTACAAACTACCCATACTTGATGTGTCAGTATACTCTACATACCAGTCCCACACCCAAGCAATCGGGAGAATCGAGGAAAGCTAAACCTGGAAACCTATTTCACTTCATAATCAAGTGTATCAAACGTGGTGGCCAAAGGATCACTAAGTGTCACATATAACAATGGATATATCAAAATTACAGCACCTTCATTTTTAAGGACTTCGTTTAAAATTTGCAACCATTGTCATAATTATGATTATCTCTAATAGAGCGGACATAAAATTACTTTTTCCATAATAAATGACAGGATTAGCTTGAATTCAAACAGTCATTCATATAGAAAAATATACTTCAACTCAAACACCAGTTGTCACCCATTCTCTTCCTGTACTGTGCACATCCTGTGGATTCTGTTCTTTTTTCACACTCCAACAGTGACTCTGTATTACAGGCCACTGCAATGATTATGGCAGAATCTATTAAACTAGATGCTGCTATAAATCAATCTAAATACACACAGGAAGGGACAGTAGAGGAAGATAAACATATTTTGTTTAGGTATTCTTATACCCTCCAAACCATTAGAAATATGTTTCAAATTCAACTTAATCAGAAGGGAAAAAACTTGAATACTCATTACGCAGCATCAAAATTATTAGCTGCTCTTTTTACAATCAGTTCTAATAAAAACTGTCATTACATTCACATAACAAAATATCAACAATTAAGACGATGCAAGTTGTCAATGTATGTTGTAATCTTCGTCTTTGGTTCTTGGACATCAAACCATATCAGACAGGTGGATTATGCTGTTTAGCAATATCTAGGAACTAAACAAAATGAAAAGTTTTAGAGCATTATCATTACATTTCCCACCTAGAAATAAACAAATGATTAGCACAAAACACATATTCAAAACACTTCCCAGACAAAACATATGGCCATGTTGTTTAATGAGAGTGCACTCTTTTCTACTCATGTTAAATGAGCTCATTAATTAATTAATTAATCACCACGTGGATTTTCATTAAAGGACGTCCATCAAAAGTTGTCAATAATTCACCATGGTTAACATTCACAATAACATTTGCAGTGTGTTCATTACATTGTGCACACATATTATACATCACCAAATCCATTTTGATGTTTCTATTTCAATTCCATACAGATGTGGTTCCTTCTGTGTTAACAAAAAACTTATAAAACAATCATTAGTGTTGTATTCTAAAGTTTCACACTTCATTACAATCACCAGTCAGGACAAGACATATTTATCTCCAGTGATCTTTCACTATTGTCCTATCTTATACTGTTACTCTTTGCTTGCTCATACATTTAACATGTTATACAGAACTTGTCTAATCAGCTACTTTTCTGAAATGACTGACAGAAAAAGGTACAACTAGTTTTTGTCAG
>BLSH010284136.1:1610566-1631854 GCA_018402905.1 Glandirana rugosa
TAAATGTGACAATATGTTCGACATGCGAGTGATTAAATGTAACATCGTTTCACATTAAAGAAGTCACAACAGTGTACTTTTCTATATTATTTTATAAATGTTTTTACACTCCCCACATGAGTGAAAACACTGAATGACATCGATCCATACATGTCTCCAATTTACCTCATCCGAATTTAAACCACATAAATCCACACCCTCCACACTGATAACAGGTAAAGAATCACTCCTATTATCGGAGTGGGAGAGATGCCCTACATTTGAATTTCACCAACATTTATCACAACTCGCTTGGGCCTGACATTGCAAGCCCAGGCATGGCTTGAAAGCCCTTTTGAAATGTCCGGGTCCGGGTCCGTGCCACGGACACCCGAAAGTTCGGTACGGACCCGAACGTTACAGTCCGGGTTCGCTCAACACTATTTACAACCACTTTAAGTTTACATCCCGTAGAGAGGGTGAGGCTATTATCCTCACTAAGAAATGGACAATAGTCACACCTCCCACACCTAAATACACCAAATTTAAGCCTACTCCATTTAACCTCTGTACATACCTAGCTACAGTAAGTCACAAAAGTGAGTACACCCCTCACATTTTTGTAAATATTTTATTATATCTTTTCATGTGACAACACTGAAGAAATTACACTTTGCTACAATGTAAATTAGTGAGCGTACAGCTTGTATAACAGTGTAAATTTTCTGTCCCCTAAAAATAACTCAACACACAGCCATTAATGTCTAAACCGCTGGCAACAAAAGTGAGTACACCCCTAAGTGAAAATGTCCAAATTAGGCCCAATATTTTGTGTGGCCACCATTATTTTCCAGCACTGCCTTAACCCTCTTGGGCATGGAGTTCACCAGACCATGGCGAAGGCCTATTCTGAGTGGAACCTGTCCTGTTAAACCGCTGTGTTAGAAGAAGACTGTCCTGAGACCTTGTTTGCATTTGATTGTGGTTTCCTCACGCTTCCGGAGGGGGCGGTGCTGGGCAGCTCTATTTGAACTTCCTGTTCCTGTCAGCAAGTGCTGTCCGTTCTACAGCATTGGAGTGTATCTGGAGAGCTACCTATCCTTTGAATCTGTATCCTGACCTGTTCCTGAGACCCGGCTTGTTTGACCCTTGATTGACTTCCGCCTGCACCGACCCCCAGCTTGCCCATGACCATTCTTCTGCCTGATCCCTTTGTACCTCGCTGCCTGCTCGTTAACAACCCTGCCTGCACCTGACGACCCTTTTGCCTGATCCTTCTGTACTGCTTGCCAGCCAGTTGCCGACTTCAGCCTGACTCACTACTCTACACCTGCACGAGCCTCTGACGGACCTATCTCGCCACCAGTGTTCCAGTCCAGCCCTCATGCCCCTCTGTGCTCTGGAACCCTCTGTCTGCTCTATCAGGGGTTCCCCAGGGTCATAAGAGTGGTTGCTTCCTGCACAAGACAGACTCCACCATCAGGTGCGTGACACGCTGTATGGTCTTGGTCACTGTGCTGCAGCTCAGTTTCAGGGTCTTGGCAATATTCTTATAGCCTAGGCCATCTTTATGTAGAGCAACTATTCTTTTTTTTTCAGATCCTCAGAGAGTTCTTTGCCATGAGGTGCCATGTTGAACTTCCAGTGACCAGTATGAGAGAGTGAGAGCGATAACACCAAATTTAACACACCTTCTCCCCATTCACACCTGAGACCTTGTAACACTAAAGAGCCACACTGGGGAGGGAAAATGGCTAATTGGGCCCAATTTGGACATTTTAACTTAGGGGTGTACTCACTTTTGTTGCCAGTGGTTTAGACATTAATGGCTGTGTGTTGAGTTATTTTGAGGGGACAACAAATTTACACTGTTATACAAGCTGTGCACTCACTACTTACTTTACATTGTAGCAAAGTGTCATTTCTTCAGTGTTGTCACATGAAAAGATATAATAACATATTTACAAAAATGTGAGGGATGTACTCGCGTTTGTGTGATACGGTATGTACAAGCAAATATTTTAAAGACTGTGCCCTAAAATAGATGACTCCAGGTTACAAAGTCCTTAATCCTTTCATCCTTCTCAACAAATGCCAATGTCAGATTGGTGTGCATATACACTGATAGATTGATTTTTGTATAAACATTTGTACAAAAAAATCTCATCAGTACATTTGACATCGAACAGTTCATGAATGTCATTCGAAAGTACTTTAAAATTTCCTTTGTATTTAAAGAAGAATTTCAGGTATTCATGCATATTCATAAGTATATATTGTATAACCTGTAATCATAACGTTAGAATCACATTCATTTTCCCTCAGTTCACATGAATTGAGCTATTGTGCTGTTATTCTCCACGGCAGTGATTAAAGCACCTAGTATCTGGACTTACTATCTCATCTGTAAGGTCTTGTTTTAAGCCTCCCGAATCTGATTTAACACATACATAGTTACATTGGTTCAGCTTGGAGCAATGTAACTATGTACAGTAAATACCATACTTGACGATGCCCCTGAAAGCTGGAAATCACTAAACTAGACACCACTACTTCAGTGATATCCACTTACTTCTGAGTCTCATACTGAGCAGCTGCCCTGCTGTATTCTGAACACAGGAGGTTGGCTGCTCAGCGCAGGAGCCATTCAGAGATGATTCATATTTTCTGAATGAAATGTATGAATGCAAACCCTTCTCTTATTGGATGAGATGAAGGGTTGTTGGCCGTGAGGCAAGTGTCTGGTCCTGGTCACCTGTTGCCATGTGCGTAAGAGCAAACGAGACTCCATGGCAAGGGAAAAAACACCTATAGTTAAGTATTCTTGATATTTTCTTTATCTGTATCTGTCATTACTATTAATAAATGTTATAATTTTAAGTATTTGTGTGACCTCTCTTTGCACATATTGAACACAACCCCTGCCTTTCCATTCTGTCAATTAGAGAAGGCTTTTTGGAAATGCTTAGCATTAGACATGTGCAGTTAGTTTCGTTCCGAATTAATATTCAGACAAATTGTTCATTATTCGGATATTCAGATATATTCAAATACCCGAATTGCAATAGAAATAAATTTTACCAAATGTGCCGAATAACGGAACGAAATTCATCCGAATTTTGGAAATTCAGACTGAAAGTCGAAATGATAACTGTACTCCTAGTGTTGAAATGAAAGACGTGTGCTATTAGTAGTAGTAGTGCAACTTCGAAATAATGCTGTTTTAGTTAAGCCAGTGGTGATTTAACGAGTCATTGTAATAATTTGATGAAGATTCTTCTTTTGTTTGTTCACTTTGCCACATTTGAACAAAAAAAAAATTGAAAGTTTTCGATTCAACCAAAATTTATTGATTCAAATGTTTCAAATTTAAAAAAGTTGGTAAATTAGAAGAAAATTTGAAAAATTCTGAATAGGGATTCCGAATACGAATTGAACGATTCAACCGAATTGAACAAAACTTCATAACTAGATGAACGAATCAAAACGAAACAAATTTTTTCATCTTGCATGTAGGAGCAATGTTCCTGTTAAAGATTAATTCTAGGTATGGATATTTTATTATTGCTTTTGGAATGAATGGCGTTTCCACCCTGCGCCTTCAATTTTTTTTCATCATTGCTGTTGGAAACAATGTTCAAGTGGACCCCATTATCTATTGGAAAAATGACCGCTCTGAAATCAAATTTATTTTAACCAAATTCTGCCTGTGTATGGCCAATATAAAGTGTCTATGTAGCCCACAGTTATCATATTATTCTTATTACACTCTCACTTGAATGACAGCTGAAATCAGAATGGTTGCAAGGGGCAAAGCGGGTCCTTTCCTTTCTGAATGCTCTACAAATGCTGTTCTCAGCGATATGTGATTTGCTTTGTATGCACTGTGAGTTGAATAGTTAAGAGCAGGAAAATAGCTGCCTGACTTACCAACTGCTGGTCCTAGTGAACCTCGGTTTTTTCATCTGTTCCACAGATGTTTGTTTGGAGAGTGGGCAGATGGCCAATTCTGCTAAAGACTGCCAAATCCAAGTGCAATTCAAGCAAATAAACTGCACATTTACTGCAAATGTTATGTCTCTCAGCCAATTTATACCTTAACTATGGTTTTATTTACATATCACTTACTGCATATGTCACTAGGTTGTATGTTATTAAAGTGACACTAACTGATATCTTTATTTTCTAAAAATAATCAAACTACATCCATTGCTTCATTTCCCTGTAATCTACTTTTCGTGAAATTGTTTCTTGAGTTTTTCTGCCTCCTTGTAAGCTCCTTCATGAACTTCCAAACCACTCCTTTTGCCTCTCACTTTTGAGTGTTTGGAACGAGCAGTGCACGTTGGTTGTGGATTTATTATAAAGACTACAAATCCCATAGTCCATGGCCCATCTCAGGAATGAGCAAGAGGGGGTGGCTATGGTCTGACATAGAGTGGGACCATGAGGAACGAATGTTGCCACCCTCTAACAGGAAGTCAAATCGCAGCAGCCGAAAAAGGAATTTGGAGATTTGGAGGCTAAGAGCAAAAGATGGGACTTTTCACCCTAAATTAAAACTTATTTTCCCTTCTTCTCCTTCCCTCTCCCACATTGGACTTTTTTTTTTAACTTGGTGTTAGAAAAAAAAAGTTTTTTGTGGCTAGGCAAGAATGACGTTTCCCCCCATTTCTGCACATGCACAGATGTGCCTCAGGGCTTCGGGTCCTGGCAGAGTCCTGTGGTACATATGCACATGTGTGCTTTTCCTGCGCGTGTGCGAAGACATGGCCAGTATGGGAGTTCCAGCACTTGGCATGTTTTCATATGCCTGACTTCCTCTCACATGTGTGTAGGTGTGTCGCAGGGCTCTTTTGGGACCCAAAGGCTGGGCAGAGGCTTCTGGGACATCTGTGCTGCATCAGACTGAGGCTGCATTCATATTATAGCGTTTTGAGCCATGGGCTGACTTGCTGCAAATCTGTCCGCGATTTGACAGTGCCGATATGTGAATGACAAAACGCGGACTCACACTTGAGATGCCATTCATTTGAATGATTTGTTATTCACATATCGGCGCTGTCAAATCGCGGGCAGATTAGCGGCAAATCTGCCTACGATTCAAAATGCTGTAATTTGAATGCAGCCTATGGCAGCACCGGGAGTCGGGGCCAAAGCTCAAGGGTACTGAAGCTCCTCCCTAAGAATATATGCTTGAATAGCATTGTTTTAAAACCAGAATTTAGTGTCACTTTAACCACTTCCCGCCTGGCATATAGACAAATGACGTCCGGGCAGGTGTTCCGTTATCCTGACTCGACCTCATATGACGTCTTCAGGATAAGACAATCGGTGGTATGGTGGGTCAGTCTGACCCATCGCATTACCGACCTCAGTAACGAGCTTCCCTCAGAAGCTCTTTACCACGTGATCAGCCGTGACTAATCACGGCTGATCACAATGTGAAGAGGAAGAGCCGTTTATTGGCTTTTCCTTTGCTCGTGTCTGAAGACCCGAGTAGATGAGAGCGGCTCTCCTGAGAGGGGGGTCTGCACTGATTGTTTATCAGTGCAGCCCCCCCTCGGATCGCCGCATTGGACCACCAGGGAGCCCACCCAGGGACCACCAGGGAGCCGATCAGGACCACCAGGGACACCATCATGGAGCCCACCCTAGACCATCAGTTAAGGGGCACAATGCCCAGCATGGATGGCACTCAGTGCCAATTACAGATGCCACCCTAGACCACCAGGGAATCAGTGCTGCCTATCAGTGCCCACCAGTGCCACCTATCAGTACAACCTATCAGTGCCACCTATCAGTTCCCAGTGTCACCTATAAGTGCCCATCAGTGCCACCTATCAGTGCCCATCAGTGCCACCTATCAGTGCCCATCAGTGCCACTTATCAGTGCCTGCCAGTGCTGCATATCAGTGCCACCTATCAGTGCCCATCAGTGTGGCTTATCACTGCCCATCAGTGCTGCATATAAGTGCCTCATCATCAGTGCCCGTCAGTGTAGCCTCATCATTGCCCCTCAGTAATGGAGGAAACATACTTATTTACAAAGTTTTGTAACAGAAACAGAGAAAAACTTTTTTCAAAATTTTCGGTTTTTTATATGTAGCGCAAAAAATAAAAACCCCAGAGGTTATCAAATACCACCAAAAGAAAGCTCTATATGTGGGAAAAAAAATTATAAAAATTTAATTTGGGTACAGCGTCGCATGACCGTGCAATTGTCATTCAAAATGCAACAGTGCTGAAAGCCGAAAATTGGTCTGGACGGGAAGGGGGTAAGTGCCTGGTATTGAAGTGGTTAAATTACATTATATAGTAGTACTAACATCAGATCGTTAATACAGAAACTCCAATCTGAGCTATCAGTGGGTTGAACGAAAAAAGAACTATTAGTGTGTACTAGGCTTAACTCTCCTTTTCATTGCTCATTACAATTAGGGAGTTTGCATAAAGGGTCATTGCCCTAATTAGGGCGATTTGCCAAATAATACATGCCCAGCTTAACTATTATCTGATTGAGCAAAAATGCACATCACTGTATTTAATCAGCAGAGGCCAAAAACCATTCAGCCTAAATGAACCCATTCTTGGATGGGCATACATTAGTCTCTTATTAGTCTTCCTGGGATCAAAGTGTCAGCACTAAAAAAATAAAACTGCCCTTGAAAATCACAGTTAAAATCTGGAAGTTTTGCCTAATGGGTGCTTGTGAGGAAATTCAGACAGTTGAGGAGGTTGTCTCAAGCAACCAACTAGATTCTTCTTTTTTTTTAGTGGAGGTCAACAAATAAAAGTTACCACTTGATTGGATAAGAACTCTTTTTTTTTCTTTTGCCTCAGTTGAAAATCAGCTCCTAGGTATAACATTTTTTGGTAGTGTCTCTGTCCATATGTCTATCTCTGTTTCCCAACTCCAGGTGGAAATTAAATTTAGATATTGTATTGTGCATCAATTATCTTATTCCTCAGTGTTTATTCCAAACATCTCTTCCTCAGCCATCCTTTAGTGTAATGGATCAAAGTCACAGTGTTCACTAGGAGCTAAATTAATTTCTTCCCCTAAGGATATTTCTTCACTTGTTATCTTCTCCGGTACTGGTCCCTTCTCTGTCCCCAGGAGTTCTCCTGCCTCCCAGAGTTTCACCTCCACCAATAGGACAGGATATGCAGATAGTGAGGTGGGCACCCCAAGAAGGACTCCTGGATGTAAGTAGTGGGTAATGATTCTTACTCTGAATGGTCTAAGGTTATCAGTGGTGTACCCCAAGGTTCAGGGTTGGGACCCTTACTTATTAATATATTCATAAACGATATAGGATCTGGAATTAAAAGTACCATTTAGTAATGTGCACTGCCGAAAAATGTGTTCATTTTCATTTCATTTCATTGTTTTGTTTTGTTTTTTTCATTTTTTGGGTCATTCGTTATGATCAAATTTCGTTCTTTCGATTAAATTCGTAACTTTGGAAAAATTTGTAAATTCGAAAATTCGGAAATTTGGGACTGCGAAAACTTAGAAATTCAAAAAGTCGAACGAAAATCTGAAAATTCCTACGAACGAAAATCCGAAAATGAGTCAGAAAATTCAAAAATCCAAAAAATAACTAACTAACTAAACTAATAATAACTAAGTATTAAATTATAGGTATTGGAATTTCCTTTCAAATTTGGCTGTTAGTGAATGTAACGAATACAAATTTATCCAAAGTTACGAATTATCCGAAATAACAAATGCCACATCCAAATGAATGGAACAAATTTATAATAACAAACAAATTAATAATAATAATAAAAAAGTTTTTATTATTATTAATTTGTTATGTTCCATTTGTTTAGATGCGGTATTCATTATGTCAGATTGTTCGTAACTTTGGATAAATTTGTATTTGTTACATTCACTAACAGACAAATTTGAAAGGAAATTCCAATACCTAATATTTTCTAGCTATTAATAGTTATTATTAGTTAGTTCGTTATTTTGGATTTTCAGATTTTCGGGTTTTCAAATTTTCAGACTTTCATAATTATTTTCGGATTTTCGTTCTTTTGAATTTTCAGATTTTCATTCTTATTTTTGGAATTTCAAACTTATAATTTTCAAATGTCTGAATTTTCGAATTTCCTGATTTTCGAATTTTTGGAATTTAGAATTTCTGAATTTTTGAATTTCCGAACTTTCAAATTTCTTTGAAAAAATTAGTTAAAAGGGTTTTTGTTAATTTGAATATTTCCAGATTAACAAATTTGTAGAGTTTCGTCAAAAAACGAATTTGGTACTAAACTAATTGCGCATGTCTAGTACCATTTCAGTGTTTGCTGATGACACCAAGCTATGCAGTGGAATAATGTCTTCACAGGATGTCCCCAACTTACAAGCCAACCTCAATACACTGTTTCATTGGGCAACTGTGTGGCAAATGAGGTTTAATGTTGATAAGCGTAGAGTTATGCACTTGGGGGCTAGAAACATGCATGCATCGTACATACTAGGGGGAGTACAACTGGGGGAATCCATAGTGGAGAAGAATCTGGGGGTTTTGGTAGATCATAAGCTTAATAATAGCATGCAATGCCAAACTGCAGTTTCCAATGCAAGCAAAATCCTTTCTTGTATTAAGAGAGGTATGGACTCCAGAGAGAGAGAAAGTTATCATTTTGTTCCTGAACAGTTCACATTAGTAGGACCTCATCTGGAATATGCAGTTCAGTTTTTGGGCACCAGTTCACAAAAAGGATATTGGGAAACTGGAGAAAGTGCAGAGAAGGGCAACCAAACTGATAAGAGGCATGAAGGAGCTCAGCTATGAGGAAAGAGAAAAAAAATTATGTATTCTCTCTTGAGAAGAGGAGATTAAGGGGGGTATGATCAACATGTATAAATACAGTATCTCACAAAAGTGAGTACACCCCTTACATTTTTGTAAATATTTTATTATATCTTTTCATGTGACACCACTGAAGAAATGACACTTTGCTACAATGTAAAGTAGTGAGTGTACAGCTTGTATAACAGTGTAAATTTGCTTTCCCCTCAAAGTAACTCAACACGCAGCTATTAATGTCTAAACCGCTGGCAAAAAAAGTGAGTACACCCCTAAGTGAAAATGTCCAAATTAGGCCCAAAGTGTCAATATTTTGTGTGGCCACCATTATTTTCCAGCACTGCCTTAACCCTCTTGGGCATGGAGTACACCAGAGCTTCACAGGTTGCCACTGGAGTCCTCTTCCACTCCTCCATGACAACATCATGGAGTTGGTGGGTGTTAGAGACCTTGTGCTCCTCCACCTTCAGTTTGAGGATGCCCCACAGATGCTCAATAGGGTTTAGGTCTGGAGACATGCTTGGCCATTCCATCACTTTTACCCTCAGCTTCTTTAGCAAGGCAGTGGTTGTCTTGGAGGTGTGTTTGGGGTCGTTGTTATGTTGGAATACTGCCCTGCAGCCCAGTCTCCGAAGGGAGGGGATCATGCTCTGCTTCAGTATGTCACAGTACATGTTGGCATTGATGGTTCCCTCAATGAACTGTAGCTCCCTAGTGTTGGCAGCACTCATGCAGCCCCAGACACTCCCACCACCATGTTTGACTGTAGGCAAGACACACTTGTCTTTTGTACTCCTCACCTAGTTGCCACCACACACGCTTGACATCATCTGAACCAAATAAGTTTATCTTGGTCTCATCAGACCACAGGTCATGGTTCCAGTAATCCATGTCCTTAGTCTGCTTGTCTTCAGAAAACTGTTTGTGGGCTTTCTTGTGCATCATCTTTAGAAGAGGCTTCCTTCTGGGACGACAGCCATGCAGACAAATTTGAAACAGTGTGCAGCGTATGGTCTGAGCACTGACAAGCCGACCCCCCCCACCCCTTCAACCTCTGCAGCAATGCTCGCAGCGCTCATATGTCTATTTCCCAAAAACAACCTCTGGATATGATGCTGAGCACGTGCACTAAACCTCTTTGGTCAACCATGACGAGGCCTGTTCTGAGTGGAACCTGTCCAGTTAAACCACTGTATGGTCTTGGCCACTGTGCTGCAGCTCAGTTTCAGGGTCATGGCAATATTCTTATAGCCTAGGCCAGGGGTAGGCAACCTGCGGCTCTCCAGCTGTTGTAGAACTACATTTCCCATGAGGCATTGCAAGGCTGCTGGATACAATTACTCCCAGAAGCATGATGGGAAATGTAGTTCTACAACAGCTGGAGAGCCGCAGGTTCCCTACCCCTGGCCTAGGCCATCTTTATGTAGAGCAACAATTCTTTTTTTCAGATCCTCAGAGAATTCTTTGCCATGAGGTGCCATGTTGAACTTCCAGTAACCAGTATGAGAGAGTGAGAGTGATAACACCAAATTGAACACATCGGCTCCCCGTTCATACCTGAGACCTTGTAACACTAATGAGTCACATGACCTCGGGGAGGGAAAATGGCTAATTGGGCTCAATTTGGACATTTTAACTCAGGGGTGTACTCACTTTTGTTGCCAGCATTTAGACATTAATGGCTGTGTGTTGAGTTATTTTGAGGGGACAGCAAATTTACACTGTTATACAAGCTGTACACTCACTACTTTACATTGTAACAAAGTGTCATTTCTTCAGTGTTGTCACATGAAAAGATATAATAAAATATTTACAAAAAAGTGAGGGGTGTAATCAATTTTGTGAGATACTGTATATAAGTGGTCCTTGGTGTTGAGTTATTCACTTTAAGGTCATCACAGAGGACAAGGGGGCACTCTTCACGTCAGGAGGAAAATAAATTTAATCTCCAAATACGTAAAGGCTTCTTCACAGTAAGAGCTGTGAAAATGTGGAATAGACTCCCTCAAGAGCTGGTTCTGGCCAGCTCAGTAGATTGTTTTAAGAAAGGCCTGGATTCTTTCCTAGATACCCATAATATAACTGGATACTAATATTTATAGGTAAAGTTGATCAAGGGAATATCTGATTGCCTCTTGGGGGATCAGGAAGGATTTTTTCCCCTGCTGGAGCAATATTTATATAATTTTTTCTTCTTCTTTCTATTGGTTGAACTAGAGGGACTTGTGTCTTTTTTCAGCCAAACTAACTATGAAAACTATGTAAGCAGAAGAGAAGAGAAGGACTGTCATGCAACTGTGGCTTTAGGCAAAGAAAGTGGAACTAAACCCCTCTATTGTTTAGAGCCAAGGAAGCTGCCATCTTAGCCTTTGTTTGATGTGCAGTTGCCATTTAGCTGCACATGTGAAATGTTAGGACACCAGCCATGTGGGAAAGTTGCAGCGCCTATACACCTACCTACCTACCAGCCATTTGATGGCTTGACAGTTCGGCTGACAGCACAAGTACCTCTGACCGTTATCATTCATGACATGCCTTTGATATAACTGTTTTGGAAAACAGTTAAATAGATGGGTTTAGTTTCACTTTAAATTGGGTGGTTAGTTAGAGGGGGGTGTGAGGTGTGTTGCTAATATTCTGGAGTTGGGCTTTAAATAAACTGTATACTTCTTTTTGATGGGGACATTCAGTTAAAACACTTTACAGCCTTTCTGTTGATGTTTTTTAATTTTTTCACCTTTAATTATTTTGTGTCCTGAGCTGGAGTACACAAGATACTGATATGCTGACATTGATCAATAACTTTGTATCTATCAGCTTGTATCACATTGGGCCAAATCGGTGAAACTAATGAGATAGTGACATTTTGCTGTGTATAGATCTCTTGGGATAGAGTACATTAGCCAGAGCTTTCTGTATTTATTGTAACGATCAGTATTCTCTAGTGGATATTCATTATCAGTCCTGTTGGTACATGTGGCACTGGTCTGAACATCGGGTAAAATTATGGTGCCCAATGGGGAGGGTATTGTAAGGAATATTGTATAAGTCAACACTTTGCAGGATCAGGAGGACACTCATATTATTAGTATTAGCAAAAAAAAAAAATTCCTTCTTGAAAAAAGGTATTTGTTCCTGCAACAAATAAAACACTGCTTTTCGATTTACACTACACGTAATCAATTGCGCACTCATAGTAATAACACTATTAAAAAGTTACTCCTTCTTAAAAAAAAAAAAAAGATCTTTCCTTTGTTCCTGTTTTATCTGACATCTGTGACAATGACAGGAAGTCATGAAAAGTCTTCAGAATGGGGATACAGAAAGGCTTTTTAAAATTATTGACTTTTTTAAATTAAAATAATAAAATTAATTTCTAACATGGAGCATGAAGACGATTTTTATATATAAAAAAAATATATATATATATATATACAGTCAGGTCCATAAATATTGGGACATCGACACAATTATAATCTTTTTGGCTGTATACACCACCACAATGGATTTGAAATGAAACGAACAAGATGTGCTTTAACTGCAGATTTTCAGCTTTAATTTGAGGGTATTTACATACAAATCAGGTGAACAGTGTAGGAATTACAACAGTTTGTATATGTGCCTCCCACTTTTTAAGGGACCAAAAGTAATGGGACAATTGGCTGCTCAGCTGTTCTATGGCCAGGTGTGTTTTTCCCTCATTCTCCCATTTACAAGGAGCAGATAAAAGGTTCAGAGTTCATTTCAAGTGCGCTATTTGCATTTTGAATGTGTTGCTGTTAACTCTCAATATGAGATCTAAAGAGCTGTCACTATCAGTGAAGCAAACCATCATTAGGCTGAAAAAACAAAACAAACCAATCAGAGAGATAGCAAAAACATTAGGTGTGGCCAAATCAACTGTTTGGAACATCCAAAAAAAGAAAAGCTCAGCAACACCAAAAGACACGGAAGACCACGGAAAACAACTGTGGTGGATGACCGAAGAATTCTTTCCCTGGTGAAGAAAACACCCTTCACCAGGGAAAGTCAACAATCAAGGGAAGACTTCACCAGAGTGAATACAGAGGGTTCACCACAAGATGTAAACCATTGGTGAGCCTCAAAAATAGGAAGGCCAGATTAGAATTTGCCAAACAACATCTAAAAAAGCCTTCACAGTTCTGGAACAACATCCTATGGACAGATGAGACCAAGATCAACTTGTACCAGAGTGATGGGAAGAGAAGAGTATGGAGAAGGAAAGGAACTGCTCATGATCCAAAGCATACCACCTCATCAGTGAAGCATGGTGGTGGTAGTGTCGTGGCGTGGGCATGTATGGCTGCCAATGGAACTGGTTCTCTTGTATTTAATGATGACTTCTGATAAAAGTAGCAGGATGAATTCTGAAGTGTTTCGGGCAATATTATCTGCTCATATTCAGCCAAATGCTTCATAACTCATTGGACGGCGCTTCACAGTGCAGATGGACAATGAACCGAAGCATACTGCAAAAGCAACCAAAGAGTTTTTTAAGGGAAAGAAGTGGAATGTTATGCAATGGCCAAGTCAATCACCTGACCTGAATCCGATTGAGCATGCATTTCACTTGCTGAAGACAAAACTGAAGGGAAAATGCCCCAAGAACAAGCAGGAACTGAAGACAGTTGCAGTAGAGGCCTGGCAGAGCATCACCAGGGAGTAAACCCAGCGTCTGGTGATGTCTATGCGTTCCAAACTTCAGGCTGTAATTGACTGCAAAGGATTTGCAACCAAGTATTAAAAAGTGAAAGTTTGATTTATGATTGTTAATCTGTCCCATTACTTTTGGTCCCTTAAAAAGTGTGAGGCACATATACAAACTGTTGTAATTCCTACACCGTTCACCTGATTTGGATGTAAATGCCCTCAAATTAAAGCTGAAAGTCTGCAGTTAAAGCACACCTTGTTCATTTCATTTCAAATCCATTGTGGTGGTGTATAGAGCCAAAAAGATTAGAATTGTGTCGATGTCCCAATATTTATGGACCTGACTGTATATACATAGATATATATTTTTTTTAGTATTATGTATGTTTTTAATGTTATACATTTACATTTCTGTTTCTTGCTAGGAACCCACCCCCAACCCTTCTTTATCCAGGACAATGGTGTAGAGGATTCAGCCACTTTATTGCACAGTAAGTGCTATGTGTTTCCAATTTATAAATGATTGCATGAACATCTAACAACCAACTGGTTTTGTAAGCGTATGTTTAATTACAAACTAAGCATATCTTCTCTAGGGTGTGAAAATAGGGTAGCCCTAAGAAGTTGTTATTTTTGGTAATCCTTACCATTTTTCAAATGAAAAACCTAGGACAGCCCGCCAGAAATTACGATGGTTGTGTTCCCTGCCAATTCCCTGATCCATATGACAGGTTTTAAAGTGTTACTAAACCCACAACAGAAAATCAGTCTGTATATGCAGCATAGCATGCTTGTTACACTCACTCAGCATTGTTTAACCACATCAGCCCCGGAAGGATTTCCCCCTTTAGGACCAGAGCACTTTTTGCGATTCTGCACTGCGTCGTTTTTACTGACAATTGCGCGGTTGTGCGACGTAAGTACCCAAATGAAATTTGTGTCTTTTTTTCCCACAAATAGTGCTTTCTTTTGGTGGTATTTAATCACCTCTGCGTCATTTCTGATCACCGCTATAAACAAAAAAAGCAACAATTTTGCAAAAAAAAAAAACAATAATTCTTACTTTTTGCTAAAATACATATCCAAAAAAAATGTTTCATCAGTTTTGGCTGATTTATATTCTTCCTCATATTTTTGATAAAAGAAAAATCACAATTGATGTTTATTGACTGGTTTACGCAAGAGTTGCCGCTTTTCGGAATGATGAGAATTCATTTGGGAATTTTTTTTTTTTTTTACTAGTAATGGCGGTGATCTGCAATTTTTAGCGGCACTGCGATATTGCAGCGGACATGTCGGACCATTTTGACACTTTTTTGGGGCCATTGGCACTTATGCAGCAATCAGTGCTATGAAAATGCACTGATTACTGTGTAAATGTCACTGGTGGGGAAGGGTTTAACCTGCAGGGGGTGCTCTAAGGGTTATCTGTGTTCCATGTGTGTGTTACTAACTGTATGGGGGCTGGGCTGAGTGGGGGAGGAGAGTGATCGCAGCTCCCATATACAGGGAGCCTGCGATCACATTCCTCCCCCCTGTCAGAACGGAGATCCGTGTGTTTACATTCACAGACCTCCGTTCTGTCACTATGGGGGAGCAATCGTGGGTAGCCGGCTCCCCCGGAACGCAGTGAGCACGCGAGCGCACCTCCGGTGGCGTGTACGCGCTCACGATCCGCAATCTCGCAGGCCGCTGTGAGGTGACGGCGGTTTGTGATAACCAACCACTTTGTCGCCGTAATGCAAAGGTGGGCGGTCGGAAAGTGGTTAAGAAAGGCTGTTTTATCCTGTATGCATAGATTCTTCCCTCCTGAACTGTCAATCTAAGCAAGTTCATATAATACACAGCAGGGTGGTAAAGATGCACATGCTTAGTTTGGTCTCTTATGCTGGAGAGTACATTTCCTGTTTCAGTTGAACTGTTCAGGTCACATGACAATGACATCACATATGTGGGCGTGTATAGAGGCTGTAGTGGAAATCTCTTCCTATTTAAACACACAGCTATGGACAAACTGTGCAGGTTATCAGGAAAGTGTGGTATACAGATCATCCAAAAAGGTGATGGCATCATTGTGCATGAATATTGAGAAATTTTGGGAAAACATAGCTTCTAAGCTAATAAGGCAGGGTGACACTGGGCTGCATTCCCACCTACATATTCATAAACTGGGTGCTGTCTGCATCCTTTTGCGGCTACTTTATGTTTCATATGGAAAAACAGCTTGCAGGTCCGAGAATCAGGCTTTGTGCGCAGTAGACATATTAACGCTGACTTTTCGGCACATTAACAAGAACAATTTGTATACTGTGTCAAAACTGAGGAGAGAAAATTCTATTACTAGTGACTTTGTGGTGCATTAGCAAAAAAAGGTTATGATCCCGTTGCTAATGGAGCAGTGTACATTCTAATAATACTTATAATAAAGTGAGATGTACAAATTATATGTTCTAAGTTTATTCCCTTATATAAATTCTGTGGAGAATGTGCGTACATAGTAGTTTAAGTGTAAAAGCCTTAAAGTATATGTGAACCCTCACCTTGTAAAACAACTCATTCAATTTAAAATGCAAATGCAAGGCAAAACATTTGTATGTGTGTGTGTGTTGTGGGGGGTTAGCTCAATGGGGATCACCTTCCCTGGGAAAAAGGTAGTCCAAACGGCAGGTTTTCTAAAAAGCTGACTTGTAGCCTGTTTTATTTTAAAAGGTTGCATGAAAATCAGACAAACAAAACAGAAAATAAATCCTTGCCATCCAGGCTTTTACTAAACATTTCCAGTTTTCCTGAGTGGTGAAGGACTTCTCCCAGTCACCCACAAAACAAAGACAATGCAAACCTTTCTGTTTCATTCATAAAGCAAACTTCAGTTCATCAGCTCTCTCAGGCTTGATGGCTCCTGAGTTCCAGGTCAGAGCAAATCTTTGCTCTACTGCTGCTCATCTATACCACCTGTTAGTGGTTACAAGTGTACCACAAAATCTGGTCTTGAACCAACCCTGCTATGGTGGCTGGCAACACCTGGACTGGATTTTGTCTTAGTTCACTGAAAATGAACACATGAGAGGTGAAACATAACGTCCATTGATCACCTCACCTTTCATGATGCCACATACCCCCCCCCCCCTCAAGCCCCTGCGGCTGAGCAACTGTCCCAACCAGACAGTAGACACGGGAAAGGACATCTGCATTGTTCTGGAGTTTCCCAGCTCTATGCTCCACTGTGAACTTGAATGCTTGTCACACATCCATTTCAGAGGGGCATGATCAGTGACTAGTTTGAATGGTCTCCCCAACAGGTAATATATCAGGGCCTCTATGGCCCATTTGATAGCTAAACATTCCTTCTCAACAATGGCATACTTTTTTCATGTCTGTTAAGCTTCTGTCAGGGTTGGGCTCAGCCCTCCCTTCTCAGAGCAAGCTGCTCAGCTGATGGTTAATTGCCAGTCTCAGTTTCCACTCTGTCTCACCTGATGTCCATATGCTGCTTGTTAGCCAGCTCTCCTAGCTATATAAACTGCCTGGGTCAGATCTCAGAGGCCTTCGCCTGGTCAACATCTCTGGATAATCTCTGCTGTGTTTTGAAAGACTTTTGCCTGTTTGACGTTCCTTCTGGTTTCTGGATTAAAGACTCTGCTCAGCTGACTTCCCTTGTGGCTCCTGACCCTACATGCTATTTGTTTGACCTCGCTGATCTCTGGATCCCTGTTTGCTGACTTGCTCCAACCATCAGCTCTAGCTACCAAACCTTGGCTATGTTTTGACTTTGTTTGCTCTGTTTGATCTATTTTACCATTTTTATTAAATAGTGTAATTTTTACTGCACTTCTGTCTCAGTCTGATTCATGGATCTGACAGCTTCTTTCTCAGGTAGATGACCGGGTGCTCCTCACCATCTCTGATTTGGGACAGTACCGGACCCAGTCCCACATCAGAGGTGTCTGCCTGTACTACAAACTCCTTTGTGAAATCTGGGATCACAAGCACAGGTTGTGCACAAAGGGCTGCTTCAACATTTTAAATGCCTTTTCTGCCTCAGCATTCAACTTAATCATGACCGACTCTCTACCCTTCATCAGGTCTGTAAGTGGGGCTGCAATGGTGACAAAATTGGGTATAAAACGCCTGTAGTACCCTGTGATCCCCAGAAATGCATGAACTTTTCTTTTTATTTATAGGTTGGGGCCATTTTTGAACTGCTTAAGTCTTATTGATCTGAGGCTTAATCAGCCCTTGACTAATAATGTAGCCAAGGTATTTGGCCTCCTCCAAGCCTATGGTACACCTTTTGGGGTTGGCAGTGAGTCCTGTTTTCCTAAGGGAATCTACTACTGCTTGCACCCGGGGCAAATGAGATTACCAATCTGGGCTGTGGATGTCTACATCGTCCAAATAGGCAGCTGTGTATTGGCGATGTGGTTTCAATGTCTTGTCCATCATTCTCTGGAATGAGGCAGAAGCACCATGCAAACCAAAAGGCATCCGCTTATATTTGAATGACCCCTCAGGAGTATAAAAGGCAGTCTTCTGGTTTGCAGACTTGCAGAGGTATCTGCCAATAACCTTTAGTCAGGTCTATCGTAGTTATGTACCTGCCTCTCCCCAAATTATGAAACAAGCTCGTCAACACTAGGCATTGGGTACACATCGAATTTGACACGCTATTCAACTTCCTGAAATCATTACAAAACCTTATAGTGCCATTTGGCTTTGGGACCAACACTATGGGACTTGACCAGTCACTGTGGACTCCTCTATCATATCCAACTCTAACATGTTCTTTATTTCAATTGCAATTGCTTTGCACCTAGCCTCGGGTGTTCTATAAAGCTTTACATTTACGTGGACACCTGGTTCTGCAATGATGTCATGCTGTATAACTGTGGTCAGTCCGGGTAGGTGAAAGAAAAAGTCTCTATTATTACTCACAAACTCTTTAATGTCCTTTTTTTGGGCCACTGACAAGGTTTCAGTTATGGGTACCATGTTCTTTTGGGAAGTTGGTACTGCCAGTAAAGTCTCTCTGTCCTTCTAAGGTTTCAAGAGATTAGCATGATATATTTGCTCTGGTTTCCTTTTCCCTGGCTGGTAAACGTTGTAGTTTACTTCCCCTACTCTTTCCATAATTTCAAAGGGACCCTGCCACTTTGCTAGGAATTTACTCTCAACTGTGAGCACTAGTACCAGCACTCTATCCCCCGGGTTTAAGGTCTGGGTCTTGGCACCTCAATTAAAAACCCTTCTCTGGGCCTCCTGGGCTTCCTCCATATTTTCAATAAGTACAAGTGGCATGACAGCCTCAATTCTACCTTGCATCAGTGAGATATGCTCAACAACGCTTCTGTAAGGCATGGTCTCTCTCACGCACGTTTCTTTTGTGACATCTACCAATCCCCTGGGATGTCTACCATACAGTAGTTCAAAGGGGGAATAACCTGTAGATGCCTGAGGTACCTCTCGTACGACAAACATGAGGTATGGCAGCAAAATATTCCAATTTTTCACCACTTTTTTTAACATGCTTTTGAGCGTTTTGTTAAATCTCTCCACAAGACCATCAGTTGGGGGGTGGTAGACAGAGGTATGGAGATGGGAGATTTTGTACAACTTACACAATTCTTTAGTGACTCTGGACATACATGGTGTGCCTTGATCTGTTAATAACCCTTTTGGAATACCCACACAACAAAATACCTGGGCAAGCACTATGGCAATAGCCTTAGCTGAGTTATTACGCAAGGGAATCGCATCAGGATACCATGTGGCATAGTCCAGTATTACTAGTACGTGCTGATGGCCCCGGGCAGACTTTACCACTGGTCCCATCAGATCCATGCCAATTCTTTCAAAAGGCACTTCAATCATCGGTAACAGTACCAGCGGACTGCGAAAATGGGGCGATGGCACAGAATACTGACACTCTGGGCACGACTCACAATATTTTTTGACATCAGCATGTAACCCAGGCCAAAAGAATCTCTGGGTTATCCTCTCCTTAGTTTTCTCTATACCCAGATGTCCAACCATTATATGACCATGGGCCAAATCTAATACCATCTGGCGATAGGGTTTGGGAACCACTAATTGCTCTACCTCCTCCTCCCCTTGCTTTACCACCTGATACAGCAAGTTATTTTTAAGAGCGCTTACAATTGGTGGAGGAAAATACTTTGGGCATGGGTGACACTTGTCCAGATCCTCACATGCTGGAAACGGTGAGTGTCAAAAGACTGCCTGTATTTCCATTACTGTGTGAGCAAAGAGATGTGTGCTGTCTCTCAGCATTAAAGAGACAGTATAGCAGAAAATTTGAAATTTCAAAAGGAACTGTGTGTCCCTGACTGCAGAGTTGGGGCGGTCAAAACGCAAAAAGGAAGCAATGTTTGCTGAGATGAGAGACAGAACCAATGGCTGGAGGGGTTGTTATCGACAAATGCATTTGGCTGCTATGGAGCAAGGGAAAAAGGAAAGAAAGCCATCACAAAGTGTTAGGCACCATGCACACTGGACACTCTCTGGGCATCGGATTATGTGGCAGGAGACGCTGCTTAGAAACCATGCTTTTAGCAGCGTTTTGTAAGCGGAATTTATGCACGTTTTTGCATGTTTTTCTGCGTTTTTGAGCTTTTTTCTTTAACTTCATTAACTGCCATTGACTACAAAAAGCGCTAGATGCCGATAAGCGCCCAGCGTTTTTTGTGGTCAGAGGAACGACTCCTGAATGCCAATTTGGGGCGTTCAGATAACAGCCCATAAACGCCACTGCTGTTAAATGACAATAAACGTCTATGTGTGCATGGACACAGGATAACATAAAGGGGCGTTTATGGTCTGTTAAAAAAACACCCAAACGACCATAAATGGTAATTTATGAGCTTCAGTGTGCATGGAGCCTAAAGAGTGAGCAGATGGGTGCGGTTACTCGTGGCAACAAAGGAGAAATTCATGCTGATGACTACTTATGGCCTATGTTGCCTTCTGAACACGTTGAAGAATGTTTGGATGGGTTTGCGATGATTGCTTTCTACAGAGGGTGGCCCAGAGGCCACTGGGTTGAATTGGTGTAGCCGCTTCTCACAGAGGAGTACTGTGAAGTGTACAGGCAGATGATTCAAAACCGAGATGATTATGACAACTACAAAGCAGCAATCCAGGCTAGAGAGTGCTGAAAAGCTTCTAATATGAGGAGCTACAGTGAAAATGGTTGTAAAAAAGTATCTGCTGTTACCACTGGCAACCGGAAACCTGTTTGGCTTGCAATGTTGCCCTACAACCAGGTGGGGGCATTTGCTAGGGTTGCCACATCATCCCTTTAATCCAGGACACATATTAATTACACAGGCTCTGTGGCTGGTTAAGGTGGTAATTAACCACTTCAGCCCCGGAAGGATTTCCAGCTTTAGGACCGGAGCCCTTTTTGCGATTCGGCGCTGCGTCGCTTTAACTGACAATTGCGCGGTCGTGCGACATTGTACCCAAACGAAATTTGCGTCCTTTTTTTCCCACAAATAGAGCTTTCTTTTGGTGGTATTTGATCACCTCTGCGTCATTTCTGATCGCCGCTATAAACAAAAGAAGAGCGACAATTTTGCAAAAAAAACCAAATTTCTTACTTTTTGCTAGAATACAAATCCAAAAAAAAAATATAAAAAAACATTTTTTTTCACCGTTTTTGGCCGATTTATATTCTTCCTCATATTTGCGATAAAAAAAATCGCAATCGGCGTTTATTGATTGGTTTGCGCAAAAGTGGTCGCGTTTACGGATGGTGAGAATTCATTTCTGGGGTTTTTATTTTTTTTTTATTTTT
>BLSH010284136.1:1632083-1648685 GCA_018402905.1 Glandirana rugosa
ACGGCTGGCGGCTAGCCGTAGACTGCCGCTGTTTCACCAAGCAATAGCGTTTTGCGGCAGTATGCTGCCGCCGACGCTATTGCGCGTGACACTCGCTCGCGCGCGGCGGCCTCCGCGCGGGCGCGCGAGTGACACAAGCCCCTCCCGGTCCCTCGCCCACGCCGCCGAAGCTAACGGCGGCCGATGGGCGTTACCGGGGGGGCCTCGCTTACTCGCCTCCAGGCACATACATTTGTGCCTGGAGGCGAGAGCCGCACCCGCTCCCTGGCCCTCCCCGAACACAGTGAGCGCGCGGGCGCGCCTCCGGCGGCGCGCGCTCGCTCACAGTGCGCGTTATCGCAGCCGCCGTCGTATGACGGCGTTTTGCGATAACGAACCACTTTGTCGCCGTCAGATGCCGATCGGCGGTCGGCAAGTGGTTAAAGTCACGTGGTGCCTTATCTGAATTAAATTAGCCTCAGAACAACCTGTGTAATTCATATGTGTTCTGGATTAAAGGGATGATGTGGCAACCCTAACATTTGCCTGTGAGAGCACAACCAAGGAGGGACGAGCCCTTTAATGAAGATTCACACATCTACCGCCTGGAATGGGAGACTGATCAGTTTGATAACGGTGAAGTGGTGGCAAGTCCGGTCAGGAGATCAAGAGTAGGAAGAACGGGATAGTCCGAGGGGGGGGGGGGTAGAGATTCATGAGAGACTTTTGTGGGAGACTTCTGAGAGTCGCCCGGTTTATTTATTTGATCTCCTTTTTTTGTTTTTGTGGGGGGAGGGGGAAGGAGGGAGGGGGGATGTATAGAGAGTAATGAGAATGTGTTTGTTGCTTAGTAATGAGAGTAAAAATGCTGAGTTAAATAAGGGGTTAATGCAACCTGCTGAAACAACTATGTCATATAAAGTTAATGAAGCCTTGTCAGCAGGGCCATCTTTAATATTGATTGGACTCCGGGCAAACATTTTCTACGGCCCCCCCATGCAATTTCGCTCTCCACCGGCTCTGAGACATACAATAATTAGCAGCAAGACTCAAAATCAGTTCACAGAATCAGATCAGGCATCGATTACGATTGGTTACCAGAGGTTACAGCATATGATTAACGCTTACTGACTGGTTGCTAGGTGTTACAGCACACATTATGGCTCACTGATTAGTTGCTAGAGGTTACAGCACATGATTTCTGCTTGTTGATTGATTGCTAGAGATTACTGTAAGTTCACTGATTGGTTGCTAAAAGTTACAGCACATCATTACTGCTCACTGATTGGTTGCTAGAGATTACAGCACATCATCTCACTGCCTGCACACTATGGACTGGGAAACGCAAAGTCGCATTCCTGACACCACAGAAACGTGCTGCCCTTTAGCAGATACACAGCAGTGCCATAGATTGTTAAAGGGTTAGGGACTTTTGTTCTGCATTTATAGCGCGTAGAGTAGCCCATTGAACTGAATGGGTTGCCCTACATGCAACCTACATCTTTATCCACCCTGTCAGTAAAACTTTGCTTCCTAAAACCCCTGCTAACCTCTGCACCCCAAACCTCCCCCATCCTCTACACTCCAACCCCCCCCCCCCCCCTTTTAACTCTACTTGCCTCTTCTGCTCATCTTTGCACCTTCCTTACCTCTATAATCCCCTCCTTGCTCACCTGTGCACCCCAAAATGTAATTCCTGCGCTGCCTACCTCTGCACACCCCCCCTACGCCCACCCCACCAATGTGCTTACCTTTGCAAAACAGGCTGATGTTAGGCTTAATGGCCACAGTTGCAGGCAGGACTTTCAAGGGCCTGCAGTTGAGTCATATGTTCACAACAATAGGGCAGAGCTGGGTAGCATTAGTAGCAGCACTTCACACTTAGATATCGGGGCACAGTACAGAACTAAAATTTCAAGGGACATTGGAATTTAAACCAGGATAGTTGGCAAGTATGAGGCAGCTGCTTTGGGCCCCACAATAATGACAGGGCTCAGGGCGGCTGCCCCTTTTGGCCTGCCTTAAAGATGGCCCTGCTTGTCAGTTCACAGTGGTGAAAGTGTGGTATTGCAGTCAGCTAGGATAGGAGTGACCACTAAGCAGAGTATGCTATCTCCCCTAGCAATGGTATAAGGCTGCAGAGGTATCCCACGGAACCTGAAGGGAGCTCTGTATGTTGGAGCCAGAGGTTGCCTGGAACAACTGTGGTGCTGCTCTAAAGGATAAGAGGGTACTTGAACCTGTTGATAAAAATAGGTTAACTGCTAAAACTGAAATGTGTGAAAATGGGTCAGTGCAGTCTGTCAATGAAAATGCAAAGGCTGATCTCTGGAATGAAACTCCATCTGCTCACGGTGGTGAGGGTGGGGTACTGCAACATGGTGTGTTTAATGTGTTCGCTGCTGAGCCACTTTCCTGTGTCTCCTTGCACAGTTGGGGAGGTGCTGCATAGTACCTCTGATGGGAGTTCAACCAGTGCAGACTGGGATGGTATGGCCAGATAGATATTAGCAACTGTAGAAGTCAGGAATAATAATGAGAAATGTGTTTCTTACAATGCTGAAAATGTTAATGATAATGTTGTTGGATAGTGTGGTACGGACAAGTGCAGTCTTTTAAATGCATTTGAGCCTCTTGGTCTGTCTATGTCTCCTTGGGCGGATGTAGTGCTACAGAGCAAAACTTGTTGGGATGATTTGGCCAGGAGACAAATGGCAATGCTGGATAAAATTTCTGTGGCTAAAGGTGTAGTGGACACTATGGCTGCTGTGCCAGAAGAGGGGTCTGCGAAACTGCCTATAGGCCAAGGTACACTGGCTGTTGCAGAGGTTAACCCTCTCATGTCTGAAGGTTCGAGTGAGTGTAAACGCACAGCGGAAATTGTGTCCACAATGCATGAAGGGGAAAATGTGAATTTTGTGATGACAGACATGCTTAAAGAAATGCTACCATTGTTGAGCGTACAGCTGGTGTATATCTTGCCATCCTCTCCTATGTTTGGAGAACTTGTACCACGGGGTATGGCGGATTTGAGCTGGATATTGCAGGCTGTACAGGCTAGAGATCGCAAATGTTGGAAACAATTCATGTAATATTTTGTGTTAATGTGTAAAGTTGTCTCAGTGTGCTGGATTGCTGCATACAGAGGTTGTGTATAAGAGGGACTCTGGAACACTGTTGGACAGGCCAGAGGTATTCAAGATACCAACGGTGACAGAAATGATAAAGGAGACTGGTGTGAAAAAATGTGTTGAAAAATGCTTGTTGCAAGACCAGTCACTGATGGAGTGCTGGACAACAGGGGGGTGATGTGAACCTGTGGGAAGGTCCCATAAAGAGTCACAGCTCGCCTGTATGTGGTCCCTCCTCAGACACTGTCCTAGCAAGCTGACAATTTTGAGTTGTGCGTTTTTAAGAAGTTGGTTGCCGAGAGTAGCTGCACAAGTATTAGCAAACCTGAAACACAGAGAGTCCTGGATGGAGGTGAGTTCCTGAGAGTGGGTGTAGAAGTAGGCCATCTACAGTCCTGGGAGAGTAGGTCTGGGGAAGGTGATAGGAACCCAGGGCCAGAAGGTAGATGGGAAGATAGAGAGGTCAGTGGGACCCCAAGGGTCAGGAAGAACTGCTGCTGGAAGCGCACTCAGAAAAAGATGTGGATGGAGTGCCCCTTTAAAAGTGATGTCAGGCAGGGATGGGCCCTTGTAGGTGAGAGCTGGCACAGAGGTGGCAAACTTGAGGAGGATTAGTTGGTATGTTACGCCACCTCAGGGTACGAAACAGGGGGGGGGATATGTAGCAGGGCGGTACCCTGCCAAAGTCCAGGTCTAGGAGAAAGCCAGTTCACTATTGAATCAGTTGGGTTCTGGGCTTTGAGCAATGACCAGACCAAGACTCAGAGCTCCCAGTTGGAGATGACTCCACCCTGCAGACAGGAAGTCTGGGCCTGGGAGTCAGGAAGGGCTTCACCTAGGAGACAGGTGGGAGCCAGCGTAGCACAAGGCTATTAGCTGTCAGCGCCGAGTTGCTGAGTGCCCGGCCCGTGGGAGACAGGCCAGGGCTGAATATGGATCATTAGCCAGGAGGGCTGAATATCGTTTATTAGTCAGGAGGGCTGAATATTGTTTGTTCACAGAACAGCATGAAGCTGACATTGAGTAAGCCAGGAGGCTGAAGTGTGTCTATACAGTGATGGTGGAACCCCCTGCAAGGGAAGATTTTGTTTGAACTTTTCCATTCCTTTAATAAAAATGGGCTGACATGTCCTTAAAACATGTACACACACATTCAGACACACACGCACATGTACACACAGGCACACATGTACACAGCCACCACCCCCCTTACTTGTACAACAGCCCTTACTTGATAGGTGGTCTTCTTATTCCCAGCTCTTGTTTCCACATGTGGCTGAAACACAGATAGGAGCTGCAGTCCAGGATACATTACAGGCAGCACACATGAGGAGTGCGCATGCAGGAAGTTGTCAGAGGTGGCAGCAAAGAGCAAAATGTGACCTCAATGACACAGAGCAGCAGCAGCTTCCAACTCACACTAATACAGAAGCATCCACTGAGCTCCCCTGTACCCCTACCTGTCTTCCTCCATCCCCGGCCCATTGAGACGCTCGGGCTATTTACAAGTGTATGGGCTGTATCCCCCTGATGGTTGCCCTGAGTGGGCCAACTCAATATTGAACCCTGCAGACTAAAGCCCTGTACACACAGGCAGAATGTCAGGAGACATTTTCCAATTCAAAAACAATAGGCTGATATAGTGCCAATATGTTTGTCAGTCTGTCCAACAGAAGCCAGCCATTCAGCTGGCTTCTGTCGGATGTGCATGCTGGAAAACCAGCAGCTGGCCGACTCCCGATCAGTGCTCTCAGGCAATGGCAGAGAGCGCTCATCTGAGTGTTCTGGTGGGGGCATCAGAACATAACAGCTTAGTGGGGGAGATCGCTGGACTAACCTTGCATGGTTAGCACAGCGGCTCCGAGCTGACAGTGTTGCATTAAAAAAACGAACAGTGTGTACCTGGCTTTAGACTGGGATGCCATTAAAGTTCATGTGTGTGTTAAGACAGGCGGCCCAGTACTTTTGGTAATATAGTGTATCAGGAATATGAAATGTTGGGGTAACATACATTTTAATGAAAACATTATATTGTATACAAGCTGCAATCTTCATAATATATTGGCTGACTTGATATCCTATAAATTTTATTTATTCGTATTTGAGTGAAGAGGTGCGGGGAAATGGTGCAGAAGTTTTATTGCATTTATGTTTGCAGTCCAGCCTGTGTGACAACTGTGGCTTCTCCCATAGATACAATGGAGAAATGAGTGTAGTCATGAACATGAAGGACAGGAAGCATGTTGGCGGCAGGATTACAAAGTGAAAAAAAAAATATTAAAAAGGCAGCCACTTTGCCTAAGGACTGCTAAACTACAATATACTAAATTACTGTTTAGTGGGGTTTGGATACGCGTTAAGCCTGCCACTCCTTGGTACAAGTTTTGGCAACTTGTCTACGTGTCCTGAAAACTTTAGTAAACTATTCGCACATTCCCTTTGGTAAGAAACGATTAAGAATAGAGGAATACAACTGCATTATTTATCAGCAGTATAAAAATGTACTTTAACTTGTCTGAGTGAACACAACAATTTTTATATTGAAATAATCTGAGGCTTTTTATTCACCGTCATTTTATGTGATTTTAAAATAACGCACTAAACGAAAACGCAGCTAAGCAAAGCATTTATTTTAGATTTGTCTGCATACTTTGTTTATGCTTTTGGCTTCTAGACAAACCTAGCACTTTGTTATCTCTGGAGGGGCCATAATGACTAAAGAAATAACCATTTTATCATCAGAAAACAGATTTTACCTCCTGCCTGGAAGTCATAGATAGAGCAAATGTTTTAATCTATGTGCCACCTTTTGCCGCGGTACCATTTCAGACAGTGCTGATACAGAAGGTTAGCTGGGTATACTTCATGTAGGCACACTTGATTCAGAGGATGACCATCCTGCTATACAACTATCCTGTCCCCTCTTGTAGCACATACTGGATATGCATTTTTCCCTTGCTTACTGGGAATGATGAATGGATCACAGTTAAAGGAAAAGATAAGAGGAAGGCTCCATTATTTTTCTTGAATTAGGGATACTGGCAAGATAAAGCTAACACATTCACAAGGAAATCTACTACAGCCGAACTCTAGGCATAGCAGTATATTTATACGACTGTGTAAAAGTATTCCTATACTAGCAAATCGAGTAATTTATTGGCAATGATTAATGTATAAAAGCACCACGTTCCACTTACATTTTGAAATATTTATGGTAAAAGCCACTTCAGGTGAGGACCCAGATCTGAACTTGCAACCTCTGCTGTGTTTGGTAGTATCTATTCTTGCTGAGCCAACTGAGATGCTGGACAGCTCCCTGTCTGATTGCTATAACCTGAAAAATCATCTAATATGTGCCCCTAAAAAAATAATGAAATATATATGATATACTATAGATGCCATTAATGTAAACATAAGAAACATACTATTATTAAAGTGACATAGTGCAAAAATAGTATTTAGTGCAATCTTGAGTGCTATTCTTGCCCTTTTCCCAGGGTTCCCCCTGTGTATTCCACCAGATGCTGTAATAATTCCACACAGCACTCACCAGATGTGTATGACTCCCTTACTATACAGCAAAGAGAGTCAAGAAGGCTTGTAGGTTTTTAGGGGGACCTGTTCCGCAATTCCTAATTTTTCTTGGTTTTCTCAGGGATCCTTACTCCTCCTTGTTATCATCCAATGTTTCTCCCAAACAGGCAGAAAAATATAAACGAGAGACAGCCTTCCATAGTATAAAAATCCTTTGGTAGCTTTATTCATTAAAATGCAAATAAAAAAAAGTGCCACTGAAGTGGTACAATATAAAAAATTGTACAAAATGGCCCACTAAAGTGTGCAGGAAATGGACGCTGCCTAGAGCCTGGCGTGCATTCCAGTCACTGGGCTGGACGTGACGCACTTGAACACCAGCTTCCTTATACAATCTTGCCCTGTATCTTGTTTCTTCTGAACTTTGAACCCTTTGCTCTTCCCATGAACTTCCAATTTAAGCCATTTAAGCCATGCCTTTGCACTTCCTGTTTGCCATATTATTGTGCTCTCTCCAGCCAACATCTTGCTCTGGCCCTCCTGCTGTCTCTCATATCTTCTCTACTGCTTGTTACTGACCTTTAGCTTTTTCCTCAACTATGCTTCTGCATGATCACAACCTGCAACCACTTGTTAGCGACCTGTGGCTTGTTCACTGAATATTTTATGTGTCTATTTGATCCCTACCTGCTCTATCTGCTACTGGACCCCAGCTTGCTCACCTCCTGGTGGGATGACCTTGAGGACCATGACCTGGTACTAACATGCAGCAAACCCATCTTCATCATCAGGAGCTCTGGTGAATACCAGTTAGTGCTTAGACCCATACCTCAGGTGAGACTGTGTCATCTGCCAGGGTAGCCTGCTTGTATACCTATCCTGCTGGTCGGTGGGAACCTCTCTACTGCTATGGCTACTGGTTTCTGAGCCTGACCCCTGACAATGACACTTCATAAGCTGAGAGGCAAGTGTGGCCATTGATTACTTTCTTTGCCTTAGCAAATTTCAGAAGCTCTAATTTTGTGGGTTGCTAAAGCAAGGAATGGCCAAATTTTGATCCATCTATGGGCAGGGTGGTTGTACAAAGGTTGATCTCTTGATCAACTTCTGTACAACCAGCCTGTTGAAAATGTATTGTTTGATCAGGGCCTCCAGCTATAGCCGGCATTGCTGTTGAGTGTATTGTGATGGCGGGAAAGCCTCCCCGCTGTCAGAATACAATATCTACTCGGAAGAGATTCCCCCATCCATACATTCGCTGGTTGAATCAAAGAAGTGAATCATATATGGCCTGTCTTCGTTTAAAGCTGAAGTTTAGCTATTTTTTTTCTATACATGACATTACTTACCTGTAATGAAGTATGCCCCATGTAATGTAGGTAGCAGTATCCTGGAAAAATCTTTACTGCAGGAATGGTCAGTTCTCTTCCTGTTTCTTAACTCCCAGAATTAGCAGCACAGCGAGCCCTGTTCTCTTCCTGCCTCTGAACTTTGGGCACTGTGAGGATTAATAGCTTTGGGCTAAAAAAAAAAAAAAAAAAGTTGCATCGGGTACCTGTCCCCTCCTCCCTTCTCCTCCATTTCGAACACTTCTTTCATTGTTTACACTACCTGTAGTATGAAATATGAATGGGGCAAGAACCCTGATTCATCAGAATCCCCCTATTCAGAGTTCCTTTTACATGCAGTATAAACAATGAAGGTAGGGAGGTGCCAACAGAGGCGGCTCTCTAATTAGGCAAATTAGGCGGTCACCTAAGGCCTCACACTCACAGGGGCCTCGCAACCGCCTAATTTGACACTGACACCAGCACTGAGGTAGAGAGTACTGACACCAGCACTTTAAAGCTCTTAATATATGCAATTTATAAAGTTATTTTTTTTATCGCTTGAATTATTTTTCCCATTATGGGCGTGAGTAGGGCCTCATGTCTAGGTTTTGCCTAAGGCCTCACAAAGCCTAGAGCCACCTCTGGGTACCAGCACAATGTATTCACAGCAGGGGTTAACAGCTTTGGGACAGGAAGACAGGAAGAGGACACCCCTGCAATTAAGCTTTCTCCATGATCCAGCTGCCTGCACAAGGTGGGGCAAATTTAATTATGGGCAGGTAATGTCAAAACTTTATAGAAAAAATGAGCTAAACGTCAGCTATATATTTCCTTGAGAAAAAAAAATATTTAAAGCCCAGTTGACCTTGATATTTAAATGAGATAAATGCATTAGCGTTGCACCAAAAAAAAGAAAAAAAAAGTGTGCACAAATGTACAGTTTGCTTACTAAAAATCTTACTGAAGAGTAGAAATGCCTGTCCCCCACCACCATGCTGCAGACTGGAAGAATTGCTCTCTGTGGGTAAACAGTGATAACCTTTTAGAAGTCTGACATGCCCCCTGCTGAGTCAGAGTCAGAGCCAGAGCCCTTCAATCAGTGGGCAGCACACAGGCTGAGTAAAGTCTGACCCAGCAGGGGTGTGTTGAATCTCTGCAATGAGACCACTGCTTCCTCACAGAGAGCAAGTGTATCACTCTGCGGCTGCTAGCAGGGTGACAGGCCTTTTTAATCTGGTTGACGAGTCATGGCTGCTTTAGAAAGAGCAAACTGTAAGACGTTAAATACTTTTTGTTTTAAAAAGTTTTGTCCTTTTTTCCATTTGTTCATGTGTGTTTTATGATTGAGCCTGTCTTCATAGAAAATCTGCACACTATGATCATCATTACCCTGGCATCCCACATTATCCTATTCCTGAACCTAAAAACGATGATGACACCCAAGCAAGGGCTCCAATGAAGCAATAGAGCAGCAGGAGAGTGTGAGGGTAGTATAAGTAGGTTGTGGGGTAGCAAGGGAGGATCTCTATAGTGAATTTCTATTATATCTGTATTTATTGCAGGCATTTATATAACACCCATTCACATCAGTCCCTGCTCTCAAGTTGCTTATAATTGAATCTACAATCCCTATCTAACATACATACAGACTAGGGCCATTGTGGTCAGGAACCAATTAATCTACTAATTATAACAAAAAGTGCAGCGCTAAAATGAAGTTTGATGATAGATACACATAAAATAATCAACTGATCTACAGCACATGATCATTCATTGAACAGAAGTCTGGAAAACGTCCATGAGTAAAGTCCATGAGTGAAAGATAATCCTCTGTGAAGTGAGTATAAATGAAAAACACACAGGTGCTCAGGTATGACAGCTCCCATCCACCAAAGGCTAGACTGGCCTCTCACCTTAATGATTCGACCCTGACGGATCAACCAGCTGCTCAAACCCACATCAGAGGATATCCAACTTCTTGTCACAGGACAAACTCCACCATAAATAAAAAATAAAGAATCTAGTGCTCTCCGTCTAATGGATTTATTAATCACAGTAAAAGTATAAGTAAAACACTCACAAAACAAGCACTTGAAGCCAAGTGCAAGCGATCATAGACTGCTGTGTATGCAAACACACTCCTCCAAGATGGCCACAGGTGATGTCAGACGTAACCCCTCCCTGATGTACGCGTTACATCCTAGCAAAGGGCGTGGACTTCTTCAGCATTCTTTCTACCATGCAGAGTTGGGAAGCAGATCACTAGCAGAACCTTCCTATCTGTTATCTTTATTATTATTTTTATTCTACCCCCCATTCATGCTACAGATCTACTATGCTCAATATGCAGATATCCATTCTTCCTAATTGTCCCTGTTCATATTTGTACACTCAGTCACCCTATACTCTACATCATATGTGGCAAACACAAGGCTCTTGCATCTCTCCTGCAGCTGCCCCCCTCATCTCGGCCCCACCTTGTCTCAGTATTTGGCAGCAGAGAGGGGGGCAGAACTCCTCCTACAGTTCCTGTGCCTCTCTGTGCAGCCACATCACCCCTTCATCTCTGCCTCCCCTGGTCTCAGCATTCAGCAGACTCCAGCAGCCTACTCCAGCCCTCCTCTGGTCCTCCTCCACACCCTGCCCTTCCAGCTTCCCAGCTCTACCACCATCTTTTTCCTGCCAGCAGGACAAGGTATGGGCGGTGCACTGTGATGTAAAGGAAGGGTGGGGGACTCATAACTTCAGATGGTGGGGGGCTCTTGACATCTGATGTAAGGGGGCATGGTGTGCTCTGGACTAGCCTTGCAGATACAACTGGCCCTTTGAGGGCAACCATAATGCTGATGAGGCCCACTGATAAAATTCAGTTTGACACCCTTGCTCTATGTCCTATGCTCAAAGCCCTATTTTTTTGGCCCAATAGACTTCAATGGGAGCACCTGTTAACATGCAGTAACATGTTTTTTCACCTGAAGAACTATTTTCCCATAGAACTACCCCCCCCCCCCCCTTGCACAGCCAAGGAAACAAACCCCTGAATCTTGATACATGTTCAAAAACGCCTGTAATACACCTGCAAAGTGCATGAAAAATGCTTTAAAGTCACCAGTAATACACTCTAATCAGGTGTGAATGCAGGCTTAAACTGGCCGTAGACAATTCATTTTTGATGATTCCTCCATCAATGCAAACAAGTGGATGGAGGAATTCCCCATCTGAGGTATTGCATTCTAACAGCGGAATTCTCCATTATTAGAATATACTGATCAGCAACTACAGTTGCTGATTAACATACATTTACCAACATTCTCGTGTAACAGAAATCGATTTAACGATCAATTTCTGTTGAACATGTAAGGCCACACATGGAGCAAAATGTGGCTGATCCCTGCTTAACTGGCTGAATGTCAATACATCTATGGCCAGCTGTAGGCTGGCCATACCCCGTTCGAATCTCGCCCAGTTCAGCAGGATCTGGCCAAGATTTGAACTGTTAATGGGCAGGCTGAATGTACCAAGTTGATCGATCTATCAATTTGGGTACAACCAGCCTGTGGGGTTTGTTTTCTGATTAGCGCAAGCAGCTGATATGGCCGTTAGCAATAATCACTGTCTTCTCCCAGGGGTGAAGGCTTCCCCTGCCCCCCTTCAACAGGAGAAGACAATTGCTGATTCCTCTGTCAGCAATGTCTGCGTTCGTGGGGGAAATTGTGCGAATTTGCACCATGTATGGCTGGCCTTAGACTACACCGAGCCTCTTTATGTGAAAACATCAAAACCATGAACACGTTTATCCCTTCTCAGAAAATTGTTCATTGTGCATTTCTTGACCTCACATTATGCAATCTGCATTTTTTCGTAATGTAATCATCTATGCAGGCAAGTTTTAAACGTGTTCTCTCTGTAATAGATCTTGAGGTAATGAAGCATAGAACAAGAGAAATATATTAGGTATAAACAACAATTGAAAGAGAGATGCAATTCGGTTCTTGTGGATAGTGGTAGACTGTGTGTATGTAGGATTATAATTTCTTGCATTTCTTGTTAGGTTCAGGCCACTGTCTATTACTCTGAAATGACAGGCCAAGTCCAAAATAATAATCAACGTTCCATTTATTTAAATTAAAACATCAGGGCACATAGTGCCGAGCCTTTAGCCATTACAGATAATTGACTCATTTATTTGCATTAGTTATGCATTTGTCAATACAGAACTTCCTACATTTCCGTTATGATAGATTAAAAGCGGCTCTTCTTGGAATGCCATATTGCATTTCTGCCTGTGATGAAAATTTGGCTGCTATTTTTTGTAATTTTCTTGATGAGCAGTTCACTGCAGAGTAATTAAATTACAGACGGAGAATGTGAAAGGTAATAATATGCATAACACGCTTATCTTTTTTAAACACGGTTTAGGCTTTTCTTATTTTTTTTTTTGTAGAACAACTAAGTTTGGTAACATGGCCTTCTACAAGTCTCTTAAAGGGACCCTATTGCCAGACAATAATTTCCACCAAAATCTTCCCAATAAGATTATATTCTTGGGTGGGTGAGCACCTAGTACAAAAATTCATATCACTGAAACGTTTATTGGTTTAGAGCAGGGATCTTTAAACAACGGCCCTCCAGCTGTTGCGGAACTACACGTCCCATGAGGCATTGTAAAACTTTGACATTCACAGACATAACTAGGCATGATGGGAATTGTAGTTCCTGAACAACTGGAGGGCCATAGTTTGGAGACCCCTGGTTTAGAGCACCAAATACAAAGTGTTTTAGAGTAAAAGCCTCCCCCTTCCTCAGGGCTGATGTGCAAAAGAACAATATAAAGTGAAATAAAAATAATAATAATTATTATTGTTTGTTTGAACATTAGCTCTGAGGAAGGGGAAGACATTTCCCCCGAAATGCGGGGAGAATTCCCCAGATCGCGAGTGCCATGAAGGACTACTACAGACTGTCAGTGTAAACTGTCTACCCATACATTGTACGGGCAGGCAGTTTCACACTGACAGGAAGACTCAATGAACTACTCAAGTGCTCAACAGCACCCTGGTTTTTGATTTTTGATCTACAAGCCAACAGCCACAATGGAATAGGGAGTGTGGGGATCAGGAAGAAGCTGCAAGATCGGGAACGTGTGTGTTTCACCCTAAATACGGGTGGAACATGTAACATGTTGCCGAAGGTGAACTTATCCTTTAAAGCACACCAGACATTTAGTAGTAAATGTGGTGCTACCCCCATAGGAGCCGCTGGTTAGAACTTCAGCCCCTCCGAAACACTAGGTTGAGTGTACAAAGCATGCAATATTACAGAAAATCTTTATTTTGTTCTTCTGCCAGCTATCGTTGTGGCCCTCGAAGAAGTGTTGGCGCACGTAATGACAGTTTTAGTAAATCAGCATGCAGTATAAATCCTATTTCTAGTAATTCAGCTACTACTAGCAGTGTGAACAATGGGCAGTGAGCCCTCTCACCAATCCCTATGGTTCAGCTGTGAACTCTAACTGTAGAAGGGGGCCCCTTAGTCTCTGCACAGAATGCCTCAGGTGATCATCAGAGAAAAGTAGATGGTGAGCGGATACTCTGTTCTACCTGCAGCAATGGTACAGATGGGATCGCTGTGGTCTGTGCTGTTCTGCCCTGGGTGTCTCCCCCCCCACGCCTCAGTCTCTGGTCACTTGACCAGTGGATAATCTGTGTGCACCAGGACCGCAGTGCACATCTTGGCTCTGCAAAGAGGAGGAGGTTTCCAGTGCAGTCTAGTAAAAGCTGTTCTACCACTCTGCTTCCTCCTCTACTATGGGAACTGTATTGTAAAGATCTATAAGTCACATTCTGTGGTTGATGTTTCAAACTATGATTCCTATGATCCTCAGCATTCTGCATAGCAGTCCATAGGCTTTCCTGGCTATAGTTCTCCTTCTGCTGACAGGAGGAGACGCAATACAACATTCAGCATAACAGTAGAAAGTGAAAATAATCTGTAAAATGGGAAATGTCTTCTTCTCCTTGTTTCTGTAGTCCAGAACCTGGCTACATAAACATAATGCTATAAAGGGGAAGGGTAGAGTAGAGACACTCAACTGTACTTGTCTGAACAGTTAAATGCAGTCACTGTGAACAAGAAGGCAGTAATACCTGTATATGTACTGAGAAAAAAGTACATTAATGTTTACAAAAACATTTACTTATACAATTATTTAAATTCAGTTGTTTACATAGTTACTTGACAGGTACCTAACAGACATCTGGCCATGTTTTTTGAACCCTTATGTCAATGAACCTGAACTCAGATATAGTCTATACACATACAGCTCAATGTAAACTTTTGCCATCTACTTTAGATGAACTCCTGCACATGTGTCATCTTGGCCCGGCTAATCAATATGGCTGAAGATTGTAACCTGGAATTAGACCAGCCAAAGATGTCAGCAGTCGTAGAGGAAGCTCCAGGATAATGCAGAGCTGGAGTGGAGAAGAGCATAATTACACTTATGGTGGAATTGAAGGGCAAAATTTAAACATTGCAAACATGCAGGCTGTGGCATTATGAGAGGCGAGGTGATCGATGGACGATATGTGTCGCCCTGCATGCATTCATTTGCAGTGAACTAAGGTGAAATCTGGTCCGGGTTTTACCAGCCACCTTGGCAGGGTTGATTCCGGACCAGATTTTGTGGTCCACTGAAGTCCACCAGCAGGAATCACCATAATCAGGAAGTGAGCAGAGGTTCTCTTGGACCTGGGACTCAGGAGCCATCAAGCCTGAGAAAAGCTGATGAAATGAACTTTGCTTTGTGACTGAAAAAAGGTTTGCATTATCTTTGTTTTGTGGGTGACTGGGGGAAGCCCTTCACCTCTGAGTTAGGAAAACTGAAACAGTTTAGTTAGTGTCTGAGTGGCGAGGATTTATTTTCTGTTTTGTTTATTTGATTTACCTGCAAACTTTTAAAATATACCTGGCTACAAGTCGGATTTTAAGAAAACATGACGTTTGAATTACCTCTTTCCCAGGGAAGGTGATCCCCATTGAGCTATTCCCTCACAAAGCGCTTTATTGCAGAAGAGACAAGCAATGGCGCTTAACCACCTGGTTTGCAATCCTATGAAGAATGTACAATGAGCTGTGCATCCACAGCTCAGTTTACATTCTGGCGAACTGCTAGCCCTCCTCAGCCCAGCTGTCCGCAACTACATCACTGTGCTTTTGGACTGTCATCACTACAGTATACAAGGACTGATACTAACCCAGTCCATCTGGATAGCATAGACTTTTGCATCACATTGCTCAGTGAAATTGAATTTTTGGAAAGCGACTGCATCCCTGCACATTAGCAGGTCATCATCCAGAGGCAGATCACCATCACTGACATCATCTAGCCCTTTGCACCTATCCCACCAGCGGATTGCACAAACCGGGGACTATTTTCTTCATATAATCAAAATCCCGCGCTCACAAATAAAAATGAAAAGAAATCATAGATAAGTGTATGGGCACATAGGCAGCACGCACAAGACAACCGATCCGGATTGCCAAACAGTCAATAAGGAAGAAAACTGCAGCGCCTAAGGTATCAATAGTCATAAAAGTAAAGTCAGGAGACTAGAATCCACTTAACTGACGAAATGGAATCAAAATTCTTGGTATATATAGCAATTGTATCGTAATCCACAGATCCACAATCCACGATAGAAGGAAGGATATATGCTTACCAGAATCTGGTGATAAATGCGCACAGATCACATTCAGGTCAGGAGATCACTCTCATGGAAACCCGATGTTGGAGGACAAGGAAGGGTATCCTATCCCGGTGTGGCGTTCCTTAATGGTTCCACTGTAGAGGGGTCCTTGGTCTCACGGAATGCTGCGTCCTGATGTTAATCTTGATAGGGCTCAATGTTGCTCCAAACGAGGAGACAGGGATGAAGGGAAGTGTAGCAACTTATCCTTATATCTCAATTGTAGTATTCATCCGGTATATGCCCACACATGTAAACAAGAGAAGATCCGCAATCGTGTGATACCGTTTAAAAGGAATTTATTGCAATCCAAAGATTAAAAATACTCACATTGTATATGTATCTAGAGCTCTGTATAGAAAGTGACAGGAGGAATAGGGAACCCAACGCGTTTTGGCTAAACTATCCATCATCTGGGGTATTTTCTTCATACCCCACTTCATGCCCTTACTCTCCAACCGATCTCAGGACCTGTGAGAGAGGGCTTCAATCCTATATCCTACTGTTCCAGTAAAGTTATCCAGTCTATGGACGAATACTCAACTAACTGTGGTGTATGCAAGTGTGTATGGAGGTATATGAGTGAGGTCGGCCATTCCCCAGTTGCTATTGACAACGTTGTCATTTTTTAATTAGTTGCATCCATAGTGATTTTTTGTACTATCTGCATTTTCAATTGATTAATCAATAAGTGTTTTTATAGCAAAAGTGTTCCCAGTAAGGTATCTTTTGTGATCTCTTTCAAGTTTTTTTTGTTACTTCTTTCTAGCCTTGGGAACCACACCTTGTACTAGGTAGAATTTGCTCGCTGGAGTGGCGCTTATTAGCGCAATCCCAGCAACACAAATTAATTTGATTTACTCGGGTGACTATTTTATT
>BLSH010284136.1:1649097-1679233 GCA_018402905.1 Glandirana rugosa
GAATTTAACGTTTACCCCAAAAAATAAAAGTTCCGTTATTCCTACACCTTGAGAGAAGGTGTTGACCACCATCGTCGCCCCTCATACCTATAAAAATTCTCTGAGAACCTACACGTAGAATTTCTTGTGTTGTATGTCCCTATACCCTTATTAATATCTGTGACTGTGTGCATGTGGATGTGTCCAACTTGACCTACCTGATAACAGAAATAAGTTGGAATGGATGATACATTATGAAACATTTTGTATATTTACAACTTGAGATGTGTCTATACTGTGTTTAATTACATAAGGTAATTGTGTCTTAACTTATAGGAAAAATTGGTGGCGCGCTCACTAAACTCGTTCCCGCAGCCGCTGTCGTATGACGGCGATTTGCGGGAACGAGCCACTTTGCCGCCGTCAGATGCCGATCGGCGGTCGGCAAGTGGTTAAAAAGGATATTCAATTCTGTGTTAATGGAATACATTAATTTGTGTCATATCTGTGTAGAGTTCAACATTTATATGTTTTACAAAGTATTACATAGTAGGTAAGGTTGAATAAAGACAATAGTCCATCCAGTTCAACCTGTGTAGGTGTACGTGTGTCAGTGTCTATAATTATTCCCATATCCCTGTATGTTGTGTTCTTTAAGATGCACATCCAAGAGTCTCTTAAAAATATCCATACTCCCCGCTGCTACCACCAGTTGTGGAAGAGAGTTCCACATCCTTATTGCCTTGAAAATAAAAAACCCCATTTGCAATTTAAGGTTAAACTGCTTCTCCTCCAATCTCATTGTGTGGCCCTGTGTCCTCTTACACTCCTTGAGACTGAATAGTTTTTTCCTATGCTGGTATCGCTATTGAAGTAGAGAATAAATTTAGCGCTTGTTAGTTTTGTTGCCCTTCTTTGGACTCTCTCTAGTTCCAGCACATCCCTTCTGAGGACTGGTGACCAAAACTGGACAGAGTACTCCAGATGTGGTCTAACCAGAGTTTTTTAAAGTGGTAGGATTATCATTTTATCTCTGGAGTATATCCCTTTTTTTATGAATGCTAATATTCTGCCAGCTTTGGTAGCTGCAGCTTGACATTGCATGCTATTGCTCAATCTGTCATCTATTAGGACCCCCAGATCTTTCTCCATCCTTGATTCCCCTAGCGGTTCTCCCCCTAGTGAGTAGTTTGCATTTATGTTTTTTGCCCCCAAGTGCATTACTTTTCATTTCTCCACATTAAACCTCTTTGCCATGTATTAGCCCACTCCATTATTTTGTTCAGGTCTTTCTGTAAAATTTCTATATCCTGATGTGAAGTTATTGCCCTGTTTAATTTTGTGTCATCCACAAAAGCTGAGCTTGAGCTATTTATCCCATCCTCTATATCATTTATGAATAGATTGAATAGACTTGGTCCCAAGACAGAACCTTGGTGTATTCCACTTACCACTCCAGACCAGTCTGAGTACACGTTATCTATCACCACCCTTTGGACCCGCCCCTGCAACCATTTTTTTTTAACCAAGAACAAACCTTATGGTCCATGCCTGCAGAGCTCAGCTTGTAAATTCAGTGCTTATGGGGGACTGTATCTAATGCTTTCACAAAATCCCGGTACGCTAAATCCACAGGCCTTCCTGTCTAGTTGGCAGCTCACTTCCTCGTAGAAAGTTAGCAGATTGGTCTGGTAGGAAAAACCTTTTGTAAACCCATGCTGATAACTACTAATGATATTTTTTTTCTTCATTTAATTTTTGGATATAGTCCCTTATCATCCCCTCCAATAATTTACATACGATTGATGTTAGGCTGACTGGCCTGTAGTTTCCAGGGATTTGACTCTGTCCTTTTTTGAATATTGGTACCACATTGGCTTTCCACCAATCATCTGGTACAATTTCTGTCAGTATGCTGTCCACAAAGATTAGGAACAATGGTCTGGCTATAACCTGACTGAGTACTGTGTGGACTCTCAGGTGTAAGCCATCTGGTCTTGGTGGTTTATTTGTATTACGTTTATCTAGTCTTTCCTTAACTTCGGCCTCTGTTAGCCCCGAGGGTATGCCCTGTGATGTGTCACTAACAATACTGTCGTGGTCGGTATACCCCTCCTTTTCCTGCGTAAAAACTGAGGAGAAAAAGGCATTTAGTACAGTTGCCTTCTCTGTGTCATCCGTAAACATCCTCTCATCCTCATCTTTTATGTGGGCAATGTGCTCTGATCTTGCCTTTTTACTATTAATATATCTAAAAAATTTCTTTGGATTTTTTTTTACTCTCCTTCGCTACGTGTCTCTCGTAATCTTTTTTTAGCCCCCCTGATTTCATTCTTACACTTCTTATTGCATTCCTTGCAGTGTTGGAATGCTGACGGTGACCTATGCCCTTTATATTGTTTAAAGGCCAGTTTTTCCCTTTAATGAGGTTTTTTACATTATAGTTTAGCCACCAAGATTTAGCATTTGCTCTTCTATATTTATTGCCCATTGGAATGCACATGATACCTTTGTTTAATATGCTCCCATTTTTCTTCCAAGTTCAATGTTTCTAGGATTTGGTCTCAATTGATGTCATGTAGTAATGACCACAGTTCAGAAAAATTGGCTCCTTTGAAATGTGTTCTTGTGCTACCCTCGTGCCTCCTTTTGCTATGATTTACATGAAATGCAATCATCCTATGATCACTAGATCCGAAGTTGTCCCGTATTGCCACATCTGAGATCAGACTTGGGTTGTTCGTAATTAATAGATCTAGCAGGACATTCTTTCTAGTTGGGGAAACCACCAATCGGGACATGAAGTTGTCCTGTAAGACATTCATGAAATGACGGTCCTTTAATGAGGGAGCTCTCCCTCTGCCCAGTCAATATCGGGGTAATTGAAGTCCCCCATTATGATGACATTTCCATGTCTTGCTTCTATTTCTAACTGTGATAGTATGTCCAGCTCCTCCTCCTCCTTCAGGTTGGGGGGCCTGTAACATACCCCCACTATTCATTTCTCACTTACTTCTTCTCTTTGAAGTTTTGCCCACACTGATTCCACCTCCCTCCACGTCCCATTCACAATGTTAGCTAGGCTCCTAGCATTTGTGTATACGTCTCTCAGTGTTGTATGAGTGCATATTATCTCCTTAAGTTTCCTCTGGCTTTGTTTTCAAATTGTCCACGCATTCACCCATTATTGCATGTTAAATGCACAGACTTTGGCCTTAAAGCAGAGTTACACCCAGTTAAAAGTCAGCAGCTACAAAAAGTGCAGCTGCTGACTTTTAACAATCAGACACACACCTGTCCCACGGTCCAGTGAAGCAGTCGCCTGAGGGCTTGCTCTTCTCCCCCTCCCCTCGGCAGCCCCGGCATCACAAGTGTGGGCATCCGGCTTTGGCTCCGCCTTATGAATTGCCGGCATATCTTCTGGGACTTGTGACGTGTCCCAGAAGATTGCAGAGAGGGAAGGGGGGGGGAGGTGAACTTCCTTCTGGAGCTGCGGCTCTAGGAGAGGAAGTGGACCTGGGACCCTGTGAAAACAGGGTCCCCGGTCCCCCCCAAAAAAAATGACATACCAATTGTGGCATGTCAGGGGGTCGCCTTCCTTTAAAGCGGAAGTTACACTTTTGGGTGGAACTCTGCTTTAAAGTGGTTGTAAAGGCACAAGGTTTTTTATCTTCATGCATTCTATGCATGAAGGTAAAAAACCTTCTGTGTGCAGCTCCCCCCAGCCCCCCTAATACTTACCTGAGTCCCATCTCGATCCAGCGATGAGAGCCTTGTCTCTCCCAGGACTCACATTCCTCATTGGCTTCTGGCTGCTGTCAATCACAGCCTGTGAGCCAATCAGAAGACAGAGGGGGTGGGGCAGAGTCACGGCTCAGTGTGTGAATGGACACACAGAGCTGGGGTCAGGAGTGTGCCTGCTTGGGTGTCCCCACAGCAAGCTACTTGCTGTGGGGGCACTCAGCAGGAGGGAGGGACCAGGAGCACTGGCGTGGGACCCTAAAAAACTAAAACTAAAGAAAAGTTGAGACAAGTTGCAGAATGAGAGGAAGCAAAGGATCCAAAGATATGAGCTGTTGAATTTAAATGCAAATCTCATCTTTTTATGTTCTCAGCCCTACCACTTTGGCAAATGCAGTGCCCCCTTCCTCTTTATTACACAAAGTGCCTCATACTTCAATGTTAGAGATAGGGCCTTATTTTCCCCTTAAAATGATTGTCTTATACATTTACTATAAGCAGTGGTTTACAATTCTGTATTTCATGCAGTTCCTCAAGTCTCTCTGTTAAACGCAATGCCACATACTTCTGTTACACCGGTTCTCATCCCTCCCTGCTGAATGCGGTACCTTGTGTCGGCAGTGCTGAATGCCTCTGTATTACATGCAGTTCTTGACACTTAGTTGTTACAATGTGCCAAGTCTCTCTATTACAAGCAGGGCCTCAAGCGTCTGTATTACAAAGGGTACCTCCATGGGCGTCCGCAGAACTTTTTCCAGGGGGGGGCATAATTTCAAGGTCTTGGTTGGTCTCATGCAGGGAGGCACAATGAAGACCGGGGGGGGGAGTAAAGGAGGCTCACATGAGGAGCATATACTTAGCTATAATGGCCCGTGTCTTCGGGGTTCATGAAGGGACCTCCGGCCCCCAAGTGCACACGGGGCACACCTTAAGCAGTCAATGGGGCGGTGTATGTGGTAGTTGCCAGGAGGCCGTGTGAAGTCCATGCAGGACCTGCTATTGGCGGTGCTCAGTTCCAGGTCTTTGAGACTGTGTGAAGAGAGCAGATCAGCGCTGATAGCCACATTGGCCGTGGGGAGAGGGAGAAGTAAGAGAAGCTCACCCGTCCTAATCGATCAATGCTGAGAGGTCCCGGCCATGCAGGTTAGAGGTGAAGCGTTCTCCACGCGGTCCCTGGCTGGGAGGACGCAGCCGGCCTTCCGTCCGCAGCAGGTGGGACGGACTGGAGGAGTGGTTTCACACGGTCATGTGACCGCTCCGAACTGCCCAGAATTAAGGACCTAGTGGGGAAGGGGAACCCCTGATCTGATTCCAGGGGGGGCAATTGCCCCCCCTTGCCCCTACCTGCGGACGCCCATGGGTACCTCATACCTAACAATTACTTTGCCTCATACCTTTCTGTTACACACAATGGGGTTGATTTAATAAAGGTAACTAGACTGCAAACTTTGCAAGTGCAGTTCCACCCATTTTCCCCAGAGCTTGGTCAATGTGTTCCAACAACCAATCACTTGCAAACAAAAATTTTGTTTTGTTTTTTTCCTTGCACCTGATTGGGTACGCTTTAGTATTGCTTCACCATATTCACTAAGCTCTGGGGAATATGACTGCAACTATATTTGCACGGTCTAGTTGCCTTTAGTAAATCAAACCCATTGTCTATACACTTTTACAGGCAGTGCCTTATACCTCTAGGCTAGCCTGTCTATTACACTCGGTTCTTTATGCTTCTCTATTGCAGGCATTGCGTTACATTACATCACAGAATCTTATGCCAATACTACATGAAGTGACTCTCACCTGTCTACTACGTACAGTGCTTTATGTCTCTCTACTACACAGAAAGCTTCACACATTACAAGCAGTGCCTTATGCCGTGCAATGTCTCATACCTTCTTTCTTTTACATATAGTGCCTCATGCTTCTGTTACATAAATTTGCTTATGTCTTACAATTACACATGATGCTTCACACTTCTATTATATGCACAATGCCTCATAACTTGGTATCACACACAGTGACTCATGCCTCTACATTGCATGTGCATGTCACACATAGCACCTCAGGTAGATATATCTATTGAATATAGTGCTTCATATCTATTTTTTACAGCAAGTATCTAAGGCATCCCTGTTGCCTGCAGTGCCACATGCTTCTCTGTTACATACAGTGCCTCGAGACACTCTAATTCAACCTTTTCAACAGGGAGGAACCCTTGAAATAACTTTCCAGTCTCACGGAACCCCTGCTAAAAATATCTATTTACAACTCATGATACATTAGTGTGATGGTAGTCGGAAGAATGTTCCTTACACTTGTGGTCAATGAGAAGAATTACCTCCTACAGATAGCTAAAAAGATCAATGGTGTCAGTGGGAACTTATTTGAGAGGCAGAAATTGTTTATTGCTCAAGGAACCTCTAGCAACCTCCAAAGGAACCCTGGTTAAGAAACTCTGCTCTAATTAATTATGTCCCTCTCTTGTCTAAGCCTCAACCTAACTTAAAGTACATACTTGTAGCACCCTCCTAGGTAGGTGCTAGAAGAGAGTATAGTTTTGGGTCTTTCTGCTTACCAGGAAGATTGTTAGGCAAATTTAGAGTGCTCTCTGCCTACCAGGGAGCAGGATCTATTGGTAAGGTCTGCTCATGGTGCTCAGGTGCAGCTCAGCTTATCTGAATGTACCACACTGGTCCAATAGGGAGGCAAATTGGATGGTGGGAGGGAACCTGACAAGTGAGGGCACCGCCATTGTTACAGCCCTGGCTATTGGCAGAGAAATGCCTCATTGCATGCTGGATAACTGTATAAATGCTAAGGGCACATGTGCTTGGGGTCTTTCAGCTGGAGAGAGGGGCCCAGGAGAGAAGGGGGCAGCTGCCCTTCCTCTGTACAAGTTGTCATGCGGCCTTGGGTAGTCAACCTAAGGGCTTGAAGTCAGAGTAAAGCTGAACCCAGAGGTCCTGCAGAGCAGACTGGAAGGGAGACATCAGGAAGGATCTGATTCTGCCTACTGCGATTACAGATCTGTGTCATGGGTCCTGTCCTGTGAGGGCCATCCCTTCATCTAGAAGAGTCAGAGAACAGTTTTTTTATTCAAAGGGATGCAAGATAATGTGCTGAAGAGAAAGTAGTTGTATCAATAAAGTCTGCTGCTATAGAGAGCAAGAAGACTTAATTCTTCCATACATGTGGCAGTATGGTAAAAGCAGTGTGTCTGCTTCCACAAGTATTCTGGGGAGGCCACGTGAGAGTTTTCCTTATCTGCTGTGAATAGTTCAGTGGAGTATCCCAGTATTCCCTTCTCCCATCCAAGTTGTACTATAAATATCAAAAAACCCAAATACCCTGGACTGTTTATTGAGTAACAAGCAAACAGGAGTAAGGGGGAATATGTGAACACCCCTAGCAACTGTCTGAAGGTAATCAGAGGGAGACACACAGCAAGCCCTACGGAGACAGTGCTAAATACTTTATATAACTACGTTTTTGGTTTGTTTGGGTGGATTAACCAGTACAGATCTGCGCTATAGCCGAAAGACGGCTACAGCGTGGACCTAAATTGCCGGGGGGGACGTCCATGGACATCCGCCTCTTTGCGCACTCCCCGCGCGCACTCACAGCTGGCAGCGGTGTGCTCTCGCACCCGCCGCACACTGCATGGGCGTGCCCGTGGGTCGGGTGGACTCGATTCTCCGTTCTGTGAGGGGGGGGGGGACGTGACAGATCTACTGATCCCTGTCATTAGGATCAGTGAGATCTGTTATGTCCCTGCCAACCCAGCCCCCACACAGTTAGAACACATACAGGGAACACAGTTAACCCCTTGATTGCCCCCTTAGTGTTAACCCCTTCCCTGCCAGTGACATTTATACAGTAATCGGTGGCTATTTAAATTTCTGATCGCTGTATAAATGTCATTGGTCCCAAAAAAGTGTCAAAAATGTCCAACAATGTCGCAGTCCTGATAAAAATCGCAGATCGCCGCCATTACTAGTAAAAAAAATAATAATAAAAACGCCATAAATCAATTCCCATAGTTTGTAGACGCAATAACTTTTGTGCAAACCAATCAATATATGCCCAAAACTGATGAATATTTTTTTCTGGATATTTATTATAGCAAAAAGTAAAAAATATTGATCTTTTTTCAAAATTGTCACTCTTTTTTTCTTTATAGCGCAAAAAATAAAAACTGCAGAGGTGATCAAATACCACCAAAAGAATGCTCTGTTTGTGGGAAAACAATGATAACAATTTTGTTTGGGTACAATGTCGCATGACTGCGCAATTGTAATTCAAAATGTGACAGCGCTGAAAGCCGAAAATTGGTCTGGGCAGCAGGGAGGATTAAATGCCCAGTAAGCAAGTGGTTAAAGGGGTTGTAAACTCTCAAGGTTTTTCACCTTAATGCATTCTATGCATTAACCTTCCTAGCGGTATTCCCGAGTGTGGCTCGGGGTGGAATTTCAGCACCAAGAGCGGTAACCCCGAGCCACACTCGGGACTGCATCGCTGGATCCAGGCAATGTTTCTTACCTTGTCCCCTGGATCCAGCGATGTCCTCCCGCGGTGTCAGCTTGTCTCCCTGCGGCCAGATGATTCCTGTGTGCCGGGCTCCGTTCCCTGCGAGCGTCGCGTCGCACGGGGGCGGAGACCGGCGGGAAATTCAAAAAGTAAAACACACAGTACACATACAGTACACTGTAATCTTATAGATTACATTACTGTATGAAAACATTTCACACCCCCTTTGTCCCTAGTGGTTTGCCCAGAGCCCTGCATGCACTTTTATATAATAAATGTCATTCTTTCTGCCAGGAAACTTGAGAATGTCCATAGCAACCAAAAAGTGTCCCTTTGCGTCAAAAGCGGTTTTTGATCAGCTAGAAAACACCGATAGTAAATAAGAATCATTTGCAGAATTGAGTGATACTGATTTTTGGGGAAATTTATCATCAGCAACTGAAAGTGACGACAACGACAATTCTGCAACTGAGCTTATTTTTAGTTATTTATTATATTATAATTTATGATTTCATTTTTCAAACTTTTTCATACCCGGGATGTCTACTAGACTCTTGTTTGGACAGATTTAAGTGAGTTATTCCTAAGAATTACAGGCCTACAATATAAAACGCCAAATTTTCATGCAAAATAATTGTACCACTTTTGGAACAAAATTCCAGACAGAATCATACCGCCAGGGAGGTTAAGGTGAAAAACCTCTTGTAATGTAGCAGCCCCCCAGAGCCCCCCCATTTACTTACCTGAACCCGATCGTTCCAGTGACGGGGAGGAGCACACCCGCTCTAGCCGGTGTCTCGGGTCCTCATTGGATAGATTGATAGCAGCGCAGCCATTGGCCAGGGGTCGGAACAGAGTCCTGCTGCCTGTGTCAATGGTCGCAGCAGCAGGACATGGGAGCATGCCCGCACGAGTGCCCCGAGGGAGAGCGGCTCTACAACGAGGCACTCAAGAAGAGGAGGAGCCAGGAGAGCCGCTGAGGGACCCCAGAAGAGGAGGATCGGGGCCACTCTGTGCAAAACCAACTGTACAGAGGAGGTAAGTATGACATGTTTTTTTTTTTGTTTTTTTTTTAATGAACCTTTACATATCCTTTAAGGTAGATTCATCTTAGACAGTTGTCACCAGAACATGTGTCCTAATTAGATTTCCCCTTGCTTCTTGTTCTGAAGACAATTGTACATTTTGAATTTACCTTTATATAACAATATGGAAGGGCACCATATAGCCAGCAAAACAAGCCTGAAAGAGGGTCTGCCCCTTCCTCGCTCTATCCAAAACTAAAGAAAAAATGTTTGCCTTTGCATACTGTATCTCACAAAAGTGAGTACGCCCCTCACATTTTTGTAAATATTTTATTATATCTTTTCATGTGACAACACTGAAGAAATGACACTTTGCTTCAATGTAAAGTAGTGAGTGTACAGCTTGTATAACAGTGTACATTTGCTGTCCCTTCAAAATAACTCAATACACAGCCATTAATGTCTAAACCGCTGACAACAAAAGTGAGTACACCCCTAAGTGAAAATGTCCAAATTGGGCCCAATTAGCCATTTTCCCTCCCCGGTATCATGTGACTCATTAATGCTACAAGGTCTCAGGTGTGTTAAATTTGTTGTTATCGCTCTCACTCTCTAATACTGGTCACTGGAAGTTCAACATGGCACCTCATGGCAAAGAACTCTCTGAGGATCTAAAAAAAAAGAATTGCTGCTCTACATAAAGATGGTTTGGCTATAAGAAGATTTCCAAGACCCTGAAACTGAGCTGCAGCACGGTGGCCAAGACCATACAGATGTTTATCAGGACAGGTTCCACTCAGAACAGGCCTTGCCATGGTCGACCAAATAAGTTGAATGCACATGCTCAGCATCATATCCAGAGGTTGTCTTTGGCAAATAGACGTATGAGTGCTGCCAGTATTGCTGCAGAGGTTGAAGGGGTGGGGGGTCAGCCTGTCAGTGCTCAGACCATACACCGCACACTGCATCAAATTGGTCTGCATTGCTGTCGTCCCAGAAGGAAGCCTCTTCTAAAGATGATGCACAAGAAAGCCCACAAGCAGTTTGCTGAAGACAAGCAGACTAAGGACATGGATTACTGGAACCATGTCCTGTGGTCTGATGAAACCAAGATAAACTTATTTGGTTCAGATGGTGTCAAGCGTGTGTGGTGGCAACCAGGTGAGGAGTACAAAGACAAGTGTGTCTTGCCTACAGTCAAGCATGGTGGTGGGAGTGTCATGGCTGCATGAGTGCTGCCGGCACTGGGGAGCTACAGTTCATTGAGGGAACCATGAATGCCAACATGTACTGTAACATACTGAAGCAGAGCATGATCTCCTCCCTTCAGAGACTGGGCTGCAGGGCAGTATTCCAACATGATAACGACCCAAAACACACCTCCAAGAGGACCACTGCCTTGCTAAAGAAGCTGAGGGTAAAGGTGATGGACTGGCCAAGCATGTCTCCAGACCTAAACCCTATTAAGCACACCACACAAGACAGCGCCACCTCCTGTTATTTCTTTTTATATCCATTACTTCCCTCTGTGGAGGGAGGGACCTGGAGGGCAGCAGTCTTACTTCTATCACCTTTCATACTCTTTTATCCGAGCGCAGGATATTATCTATATTTATGTCCCAGAAGGAAGCCTCTTCTAAATATGATATCCTGTGGTGTGATGAGACTAAGATAAATGTATTTGGTTCAGATGGTGTCAAGCGTGTGTGGCAGCAACCAGGTGAGGAGTACAAAGACAAGTGTGTCTGGCCTACAGTCAAAGAAAATACAAACAAGAGAGGCGCACCGACCTTGTGCCGTACCATTAAAAAGTTTAATAAATAATGTAGATAAAATCCATATACTCACAAACGGAGCTGATTATAAGACCTTTTGGAATACAACAATACATCCAATGGAGATGATGGTAGAACCTCAGCAGTGGACCTGGATGTTCACCATAACACAAAGGCTGACGCGTTTCCAGGGCGAACCCTCTTCATCAGAGCCTCTTATAATCAGCTCCGTTTGTGAGTATATGGATTTTATCTACATTATTTATTAAACTTTTTAATGGTACGGCACAAGGTCGGTGCTCCTCTCTTGTTTGTATTTTCTTTGCTCTAGTGTGTCTGGATTCGCATGATCCGGAAGAGGGCAGCAAGACCTTTAGGTGTGATCTACCATCATTCAGTGTGGCTATTATCGAATGAGGAGCCCCTGCTACACTGTTTTCTTCGGTTAGAGGTGCCTTGAGCGCAGGAGTGTATTGGTTTGGTGTCTGGCCTACAGTCAAGCATGGTGGTGGGAGTGTCATGGCCTTGACCTGCATGAGTGCTGCTGAAACTGGGGAGCTACAGTTCATTGAGGGAACCATGAATGCCAACATGTACTGTGACATACTGAAGCAGAGCATGATCCCCTCCCACCAAAACCCTATTGAGCATCTGTGGGGTATCCTCAAATGGAAGGTGGAAGAGCGCAAGGTCTCTAACATCCACCAGCTCCGTGATATCGTCATGAAGGGTGGAAGAGGACTCCAGTGGCAACCTGTGAAGCTCTGGTGAACTCCATGCCCAAGAGGGTTAAGGCAATGCTGGAAAATAATGGTGGCCACACAAAATATTGACACTTTTTGGCCCAATTTGGACATTTTCACTTAGGGGTGTACTCGCTTTTGTTGCCAATGGTTTAGACATTAATGGCTGTGTGTTGAGTGATTTTGAGAGGACAGCAAATTTACACTGTTATACAAGCTGTACACTCACTACTTTACATTGTAACAAAGTGTCATTTCTTCAGTGTTGTCACATGAAAAGATATAATAAAATATTTACAAAAATGTTAGGGTGTACTCACTTTTGTGAGATACTGTACATACACTTACCCTAGGTTCATACCTATACACTTTTTTGGTGCGTTTTGCATTCTGCAAAAATGCACTACAGTCCATTTAACATGGTTTCCTATGGTACACGTTCACATCTATGCGTTTTTCAGCCAGTGCATTTTTGGAAAGCGTCGGGAAGTGTTTTTTCCCATAGCAGATTGCATTTTGCGTGTAATAGACCTTATTGGAGATGCTTTAGAAACGCAAGTGTTGCATTTTTGATGCATTTTGTGTTTTTTTTCTTTTTCCCCATTTAAAAACACTGTATACAGCTGGTTGCTAAGGAGCAGGCCGGAAAGCTGGCTGCCATGTCCTTAACAACTGATGAGTCATCAGATGTCAGAGGGGTTCTCCTCTGACAGCTGAATGTAAAAAAAAGTGTGAAAAAAAACATTGTGGGGATCTCCTCCCAGATCCATACCAGGCCCTTCAAGCATGCAGCCTGGCAGGTCAGGAAAGCAAACCATACCAAGCTGCATGCCCTCAATATTGGGGGGGGGGTGCTTTTAAGGCAAAGCCCCCCTCCCCCAAAGCACCCTCATGTTGAGGTATCCCTATGTTGATGGGGACAAGGGGCTTCTTCCCCACAACCCTGGGCTGTGGAGGTCTGTGGGTGGGGGGGCTTATCAAGATCTGAAAGCCCCCTTTAACAAGGGGTCCCTAGATCCTGGCTCCCCCCCCCCCATGTGAATGAGTATGGGGTACATTGTATCCCTACTCATTCACTAAAAAAAGTGTCACATAGAAAAAACCACAAACACAGTTTTCATCAATTCCTTTATTAAAAATCCAGAAATAATGTCCCCCAATGTAGATCCATCATCAATCACGCCACCTGCTGGACCCGAAAAAAAAAACTTTGCACTCATCGAAAGGCTTACCTGACAACTGCCTGCTCCTCCGCCTGACAGTTCTTAAATAGGTAAGGGACTGGGCCACCCGGCTAACATCGCCTGGTGGCCCTGCCCCCTTGTGACATCACTACCAGGTGCATGCTGGGGTGGTAACGTTACAAGGGGCGGGCCACCAAGTGACATTAGAGATTTTTTTTTTTGGAAGCAACATTGAAATGTATTTAGGAAAGAATACTATGTGTAAATTGCTAGCAAAACATTCAAGTACAATTAACTTCTCTGCTGGTGCCCAGTTTTTTTTGCTATTGAAACTTACCTTCCTTACCTGCCAAAGCACCAATTTTTAATACTGTTACAACTGTGATTTTCTTCATCCCTGACACTGACATATTTGACCAATCTTTTTGCAGGTTTAGCATGTTCGGCCATCTAGGTTGACTGGCTGGAAATGATGAAACTCCTATGCACTGGCACAGGAGTTAATTAATTCTGGTTCTCGGCAGATGCCGGGGTCGTAAACTGAGTTGTGCATGCGTGGCTCATTGTACATTCAGAAAAAAACATTGCAGGTAGGCCGGTAGAATACTTTTTTGCAGAAGAGACAAGCAAGGTTTGAAATAAAGTTCCACTTTATGGTAAGAATAATTCGGGTTTGTGTATGGTATGAACAACTACATATTCATAGATTGGGGAGCAGGAAAATTCTTAATGACATTGCGATTGCTTATGTTAGCATTTGATGCTTATACAGTAAATGTTGGGAAGTTATTCATAAACTTTCCTCAGTTACCAATGGATTCAAGCAGGACTGAATAAAGCCACAGCCAACTTATAAACCTGCTTTAACAAAGTCTTAAGTGCTACTTTCTTTGCCTATGTATCTGACTTAGGCTATGAGGACGCTCAGAGATTTATTCGCTTAGCAGAGACATCTTAATGTAGAATGTAGAAGTATTACAATGCATTCTACCTGTCTTTTCCCTATAATTTCTGGCATATCATGCAGAAAACTATTCAACACTTATTTATGTAAGAAGAATATAAATTAAACTGTTTTAATTCCATATATTTATGACAAACCCTTGTTAATAATAGTGGCCGCTGAAATGTATAGTTCAGAACTAGATCGATACAGATACAAATGCTTTTTGCACAATAGAATATCTGGAACACAGATGATAACTGACCACTGCGTCATATGTTAAATCAATCATTTTATTATCTCTGAGGACAAGGGGGAAGGCTGGGGTGTATGCTATTTATCATCATGTCCTGGATTAGACAGTAAATATGTCTACCATTCAGCAGCACACTGAATATCTAAATGGAAAATCATTTAGCTGCATTTAGAAAGATAACAGGTATTATTTTATTCTTATTTGTAGGCATTGCACATTTTCCCAAAGAAAAATACTTGGAAACTATTTCATGTAGATGGGGTAATGAAAATGATGGATTAAAATCTATTTACAATCAAAACAGATTTCATAATAGCTGGAAGCTAGGTCTGTTTGTGTTCATCTGTTTGGGCTGGGAGTGGCTCAGTATAGCAGCTGGTGACTCACAGGTAGTGTCACTTTTCGGTTACCTCCCTCTTGCTTCCAGAAGGTGCTGGAAGCAGAGGAGGGGAAGAGAGGTGGAGCTGCCTGGGGTATTTTGAGGAGCCCTGACCAATCCCCAACTTAGATTGGCAGGGGGCAGACCTCCTTAACTACTTAACCTCCCTGGCGGTATTCCCGAGTGTGGCTCGGGGTGGATTTTCAGTACCAAGAGCGGTAACCCCGAGCCACACTCGGGATTGCATCGCTGGATCCAGGCAATGTTACTCACCTTGTCCCCTGGATCCAGCGATGTCCTCCCGCGGTGTCAGCGTGTCTGTCCGCCGGCAGATGACTCCTGTGTGCCGGGCTCCGTTCCCTGCGAGCGTCGCGTCGCACGGGGACGGAGACCGGCGGGAAATTCAAAAAGTGAAACACACATCACACATACAGTACACTGTAATCTTATAGATTACATTACTGTATGAAAACATTTCACATACCCTTTGTCCCTAGTGGTTTGCCCAGAGCCCTGCATGCACTTTTATATAATAAATGTCATTCTTTCTGCCTGGAAACATGAGAATGTCCATGGCAACCAAAAAGTGTCCCTTTACGTCAAAAGTGGTTTCTGATCAACTAGAAAACACCGATAGTAAATAAGAATGATTTGCAGAATTGAGTGATACTGATTTTTGGGGAAACTTATCATCAGAAACTGAAAGTGACGACAGCGACAATTCTGCAAATGAGCACATTTCTGCGTTTTTGGTTTGATTACATTATTGAATACATTTTATTACTATTATATTATTATTTTTGATAATTATTTTTAGTTATTTATTATATTATAATTTATGATTTCATTTTTCAAACTTTTTCCTACCTGGGATGTCTACTAGACTCTTGTTTGGACAGATTTAAGTGAGTTATTGCTAAGAATTACAGGCCTACAATATAAAACGCCAAATTTTCATGCAAAATAATTGTACCGCTTTCAGCACCAAAAATCTGATATAATCATACCGCCAGGGAGGTTAAGGACCGAGCCTCTTTTTGAGACACAGTGTTTACAAGTTAAAATAATTTTTTTTGCTATAAAATTGCTTAGAACCCCCAAACATTATACAGTATATATTTTCTTTCTAACACCCTAGAGAATAAAATAGTGGTCGTTGCAATATTTTATGTCACACCGTATTTGCGCAGCGGTCTTACAAGCACAATTTTTTTGGGAAAAAATTCACTTTTTTGAGTTAAAAAATAAGACAACAGTAAAGTTAGCTCAATTTTTTCCATATTGTGAAAGATGTTATGCCGAGTAAATTGATACCCAACATGTCATGCTTCAAAATTGCGACATTTACAATATCCTACAGGTTACCAGTTTTGAGTTACAGAGGAGGTCTAGAGCTAAAATTATTGCTCTCGCTCTAACGATCGTGACGATATCTCACATGTGTGGTTTGAGCACCGTTTTCATATGCGGGCGGGACTTATGTATGCGTTCACTTCTGCGCGCGAGCAAGGCAGGACGGGGCACTTTAAATTTTTTTTTCCTTATTTATTTTACTTTTTATTTTTTATTTTTACACCATCCTTTAAAAAAAAAATTGTTATTTTTTTATAAATTTTTATTCCTATTACAAGAAATGTAATTGTAATAGAAAAAAGCATGTCAGGACCTCTTAAATATGAGATCCGGGGTCAAAAAGACCTCAGATCCCATATGTACACTTAAATGCAATGAAAAAAAAAATAAAATGACACTTTAAAAGCTATGAGCGGAAGGGACATGTGACATCGCTTCCACCCTGCAACACTATGGAGCCGAGTGGGCAGCATCTTCCGCTCACTCGGCATCCAGGCAGTGGGGGGGAGTGGACCCGATTGTCTCCGCTGCTACCACTGGGTCTGGTAAGTGGCGGAGATGACGGGAATTTGGTGGGAGGGGGGTGGGCACCTCTCCAGCCCCCGATAAAAGTGATTTCATGAAGAATCCACCATAGAGACCACTTTTATCTGAAAGTCGGCCACCCGCTGTTTTCAAAAATTCCAGGGTTATGGTAGCTATCTGCTACCATAGCAACAGTATTCAACTGCAAAGTACCAGCGTATAATGACGGTGGGCGGTCCGGAAGTGGTTTAATACCTGGGGTCAGCCCAGCTGGGGAGGAGAGTTCAGGTGGAAAACTGGGAGATGGAGTACTAGCTGTCGTGGCCTTTGAGGGAGCCCCCCAGCCTGGGAGCGGTAGGGACCCTCGTACAAACCACAGGGTTCTCCTGACCAGGAGCAGGAGAGGACAGTGGAAGGTACTGCCATGCAAAGTCACCAAGAGGGATCCATCAGGTGTCAGTAGGTAACACAAAGCCTGGAATGCTGGGGAGGCAATTGAAAGAGAGAGAGACAATCTTAGATGGGTGCAGAGTCAATGACGACTGTGATGCCATGGGCAGTAGAGTCAGACAGCTGCAGCCAGGAGGGCTGTCAGGGTCTGAAGAGGACTGACTGGGATCAGTAGTCCACCAAGGGCAGCTAGCATTCACTCATTTCAACTTTTCTGGCTACACCACAGGGGCCGTGGTCCCTGCCTGCAAAAAGCATTTCTGCAAGGCCTGGCTGGAACCAGAGTCATAGCTGTGCCTGAGAGGAAGTTTATGAAGGAGGAAAAGAGCAATGGTCTGCAAGCAGGGCCAGATTAAGGCCTTCATGGTCCTGGTGCTGAGGATTTTGGTGGGCCTTTCATGGTGCACAAAGCAAGGTCCATAAAGACATGGATTAATGAGCTTGGGTTGGAGGAACTTAACTGGGTTGCACAGAGTCCTGACATCAACCCAACAGAACACCTTTTGGCTGAATCAGAGTGGAGACTGTGAGCCAGGCCTTCTCATCCACATCAGTGCCTGACCTCACAAATGTGCTTCCGGAAGAATGGTCAGACATTCCTATAGACACACTCATAAACCTTGTGGACAGCCTTCCCAGAAGAGTTGAAGCTGTTATAGCTGCAAGGGATGGGGCAACTGAATATTGAGCCCTACGGGCTAAGACTGGGATGCCATTAAAGTTCATGTGTGTGTGTAAAGGCAGTCCCAATACTTTTGCCCTGCTAGTGTATCTGCCAAGATTTGCAATGGTGATGGAACCCTTCTACACATAAATACTACATTTAGACATAATTTAGGTATGGCCCTGAGTGATGAGTTATGTTTAACAACATAGAGAGAACAAGCAACATCTCTACATGAAGTGACATGTTTGGGATTCGAACTCAGGACCTGAGCAAGGGTAGGCAGAATCTCTACCTTGCGAGCCACAGTACTGCCAGGTGTGGAGTCCTCCTACACATAAATACACAGATACTGCATTTCTTGGAATATATAGGAATTACATTAGTCAGGAGTTTCTCTTCTTGATTTATTCTGTGATATTTGGTGTTTCTTGCTGTGTGAGTGTAGAATAGTAATGTTATCCTCATATTTTTGGGAATTACATTTTTATTTCTGATGTTAGTACACATATGACATTTTTTGGGCTCAAATTAAAGTGGTTGTCAACTCTGGACAATCACTTTAACCTACAGGTAAGCCTATAATAAGGCTTACCTGTAGGTTCCCTGCATATCTCCTAAACCTGCACAGTTTAGGAGATATACAGTGTACTTGCATGTGCCAATGTCATCGGCACATGTGCAGTGAAGAAACGGCCTTTGTGCCGTTTCTTGACTGAGATCGCTCTGCGATTTGCAGCTCCTGTGCGCATGCACAGGAATGATGTCACACGGCTCCGGCCTGTCATAGAGCTGGAGATTGTGGCCCCGGAAGGAAGAGGGGCGAAGATGGATGCGGCCTAGAAAGGGGACATCGCGAGCTTCCAATGCAGGTAAGTGACACATAATAGACTAGTATGTGATGCATACTAGCCTATTATGCTTTTAAATTGCAGGGTAACAAAGAGGAAGTAAAAACCATCAGGGTTGATTTCCTTTTTAAGATCATTTGGAAAGAATAAAAAATAAAACAAATGGGATTAATTTGAAATTTCCATAAGCAATGGTATTGTTTTTGGTTTGTAAAGACACCAGTGTGAGTTTGGAAAGATTACACATTCTACCATTCTTAAAAACAAAATAGATTATCAAAATTGCAACATTATTGCCAGGACAATTTCTTTGAGAGAAAGATACATTTCATCTCAACATGAAAAGGATTTCTTTGGGGAAGTTACAATTATATCAGAATGAATGGCTAAGGCTGGGTTCACACCATTACGAATTGGTTGCAGGTTCCCTGCATCCAATTTGCAATAGCAGGAGATTTTGACCGGCTTTCTACGGAGCCGGTTCACATATCTCCGCAGCAGGTCCGGTACGTTTTTCACAAAAACGCTGTGTGACTTTTGGTCCGTTTCAGGTCCAAATTCAGCCCAAAATTCGGGCTGAAATCAGACCTGAAACGGTGAACCAGGACGCACCAGACCCCTGCTGTGAGCCGCATGCGGTTCATATGTGAACCCAGCCTGAAAATTGCATTGGGCTGCATTGCTTCAACTTTTACTCCCAAAAAACTCTCACTGCTCTCATTTTGGTATTTACTATAGCGCCCTGTAATTAACCCATGGATAGTTGTGCTCAGCTGTGCTCTGCACCTAGAAGTAAAGAGAGGGGGAATTTTATTTCTTCTCAGACTTTTTAACATATTTCAGCGTAGAAATACCTTTTTCACACAGTTTAAAGGCAGATTATCTTTAAACAATATCCCGTAAATTTTAGTACAATTTAGGTGATTATATCATGCTCTAAATATTATTTCAATGTGCACATATTTAAGTATTAACTGGAGTAAGGATTTGGGCGCTATCTGTTGCCTGGGCGCTATAGTGAATACTGCTTTGGCGCTATTTAGTGCCATTTGCCATTTTTGGCGCTAAATAGCGCTCAGTGCCGCAAATGTGCGCCTGAGTGCTATAGTAAATAAACCCCACAGAGTAATTGTTTTCTCTCTGTACTTATGGTGAGTCTGCATTCTTCTTCCTAAAGGTAAATATATATGTACAAAGCTTGCTAATATAGTAAAGGAGGAATGCACTTAAAATTTGCCGTAAGATGTTCAGATGTCATAATTTTTTTTTCTTATCTTTACTGTGGTGATCATTCTTGATGCTGTCACCTTTTCAGCTAGAAGATGTTTGCACAAAACACATCATATACTTTGCATTGTGGGAAAGTAACAATCAGCAATTATGGCTCACCATCATGTACTGTAGAATGCTCTTGCTCATAGAACAGATAGATCTGTTGATTGCATGAGAAGTAGACCGGGTGCCGCTTTGCTTGTGCTGGCCATTCTCCCCCTCATGCACTGCCGAGATACAGGGGGTGGAGCTAGTATAATTGACAGATGGTACCCTCGATCAGTCAGAGTGTGTGGATCCTTCCTCTTCTCCCTCCACCAGCAAAAGACTAGCATGAGTGCCCATCAAGTGAGACTGTCACTGTAGGGCGGGAGTTAGGAGGAAATGGGTATTTTGTGAAAGCTGTGGGGAAGGAACAAGAGTCAGCCTCTATGTTATGCTACACTACACTCTGTGGAACTCAGCTGCCGCCTGTGATTTACATTAACAATAGTGCCTGTCGGCCGCCCGCGATTTACGTAACAATAGTGCCTGCCGTCCGCAATTTACATAACAATAGCGACTGCCGGCCGCCCGCGATTTACATAACAATAGCGCCCGCGATTTACATAACAATGGTGTACACACACAGCGTTAAACAGCTTTAATGACTCACTGGCATGGGCCTATTCTGAGGTAGCGGCCTGGAGCTACAGCTCCAATAGCCCTATGTTAATCTGGCCCTGTCTGCAAGGAAGTTTGTGCAGGAGGAGTGTTAAGTGTAAATATGTACAGGGAATGTACATAGTTCTGTCCCAATGCAAATATTCAGCTTAATTTCTGGGCATCTCATAAATCCCAGAACCCCATCCAAGTTTAACCCCTCAATAAAGTACAAAGCAAAGTTGACAGACTGTTCATTGACTCTGGTGTGTCTGAGAAAGTGAATGCGGGGCTGGGCAGTGTGACAGGTGCAACATAACATCCAGGAGCCCCTACGGTGGTACTGCTACATAGTTATGGATCTTTGCTGCAGTCTAGGAGTTCAGTAGGATCACCTCTATCCATTCCTGCCATTGCTCCAACAGGTCAAAATCTTAGCTCAAACTAAGCTACTGTTGTCCCTGACTTGAGTGAGTTCTATATACACTCACTGGCTACTTTATTAGGTACACCTTGCTAGTACCGGGTTGGACACCCTTTTGCCTTCAGAACTGCCTTAATTCTTCGGGGCATAGATTCAACAAGGTGTTGCAAACATTCCTCAGAGATTTTGGTCCATAGTGACATGATAGCATCCCGCAGTTGCTGCAGATTTGCCGGCTGCACATCCATGATGCCAATCTCCCATTCCACCACATCCGAAAAGCACTCTTTTGGATTGAGATCTGGTGACTATGGAGGCCATTGGAGTACAGTGACCTCATTTTTACATATATATTTAGTTTTAAATTTAATGTGAAGGATGTGCCTGCTTTCGAGAGCAAATCAGATTACAGCGATTTTAATCTTCTTTGTATTTTTGCTGGCTTCTTTGCTTTTCATTTAACAGTTTCTCTTTCAGAGTTCCAGTCATGATTATGTATTTCTCCATCACTAAACAATGAACAAACTTTATTTACAAGCATCAAAGTTGGAACAGAACGGTTTCTATTATTATAGTGTAATATAATTAGAGCGATTGAGTTCTCCCGAGATCTTGCACAAGTCTCGCGTTACGAAAAGAACCAATGAATGACAGACTGATAGAGATTGCATTTTTATATATGTTACTTTTTTAACTTTTGCAACACTGATTTACCATTTAATTTTCGATATGTTCAAGGTTTCAAAACTCTAGCAATTTTAAATATTTTTCAAAACTCCCACGGCACACCTGCAAATCTCACGCAGCACAAAGTTTGAAAATCACTGCTCTATGGCATTGATGATATCGTATGCATCTAGATAGAAAACTGGTTACAGGAGTATTTCCAGAGGGTGGTGATTAGTGTCATATTTTATGAATGGTCTAGAATGGGGTACCCGAGGGCTCGGTCCTGGGGCCAATTCTGTTTAACTTGTCCATAAACAATATAGAGGTTGGAAAAAATAATTCAACCTCAATGTTTTCTGATGATACAAAGCTAAGCATTCTCAACAAAATATAACAATTTTACAAAAACCACAAAACGGAAAAACAAAAAAACACTTGCTGCACGACTCTTAAAAGTCAACTACATTCATTAAGTGTAAATTCACATGACACTGATAGGACTGTCCGCCCAGAAAGCCAAAACCTCCCCTAGACCCCCCCAGGGATATCTACCTATCCCTGTACCCCCAAACATCCTAACTAATCACCACCCTCTGAACCGACTCGCATTGCAGGAGAGTGGAGGGATGGTCCCTAGGAGCTACGATGACCCTTACTGCCCCCCTATATAAATCCCCACACTGTCCCACCAAGCGCCACCCTGGAAAATAATGTCCCACGTCCTAGGATACAGCATTACACGGTAGAGAACGGACTTGCTTTCAGTTACTGTATGTTCTATTCCCCTTCTCGTCTTGAGTGGCTATGTAGGGAACCGTATCCTAGGACGTGGGCCATTATTTCCCAGGGTGGCACTTGGTGGGACAGTGAGGGGATTTATATAGGGGGTCAGTGAGGGTCATCGTAGCTCCCAGGGACCGTCCCTCCACCATCCTGCAATGCAAGTCGGTTCAGATGGTGGTGATTAGTTAGGATAGTTTGGGGGTACAGGAATAGGTAGATATCCCTGGGGGGGGGGGGTCTAGGGGAGGTTTTGGCTTTCTGGGTGGACGGTCCTATGAGTGTCAGGTGAATTTACATTTAATAAATGTAGTTGGCTTTTAAGAGTGGGGGCAGCATGTGTTTTTTTGTTTTTTTGTTTTCCCATTTTGTGGTACTTGATTTTTGTCTGCACCCCCCCCCCCCCCGATATCAGGGTAAGCGCTACTTTATATTAGTGAGACTCCCACCATTGCTCCTCTTTTAATTTTACAAAAATACTTAATTAAAACAGATGGGTGGTCAGCTAAATGGCAGATCAGGTTTAATATTGTAAATGTAAAGTAATGCAGTTGGGAGCTAAGAATATGCAAGCAAGTCACTTGCTATGGAGAGAGCCTCTGGGGAAATCAAGGATGGAAAAATATGTGGGAGTCCTTGTAGATCACAGACTCAGCAATAGCATGCAATGCCAATCTGCAGCAAGCAAGGCTCAAAAGATAAAACTATAATTCTACCAAATTTACAAAACTCTGGTTCAGCCACATCTGGAGTATGCAGTCCAGCTATGGTGACCAATTCTCAGAAAGGATGTGCTTGGACTGGAGAAACAGAGAAGGGCATCTGAGCTAATAATGGGGCTGGATGGCCTCAGCTATGAGGAATAACTACAAAATTAAAACATATTCTTCCTGGTGAAGAGACACTGAAGAGTGGATATGATTACAATATACAAATCTTTGAACGGTGACTCCAGCATTGGAAAGAAACTATTTAACTTAAGGTCTCTAAAAAATACACATGGTCACACAATAAAGTTAGATTAGAGGTCGTTCAATTGCAAACTGGGTAATGGATCTTTTACTGTTAGAGCTGTACGTATGTGGAACTCCCTACAACAGTGTCAGCAGGGAGTGTAAATACAGCTTAAAAACTTTCAAGGCCCCTTTCACACGGGGCTGTCTATTTTGACAGACTCCGCTTGCTCAGCAAGGATCGATAAGTCTCTGTTCACTGTGTGTCCTCTATGGGAGATCGGATGAAAATGGATCCGCCTGTCCGATTCTATCCAATCCGATCTGAAAATAGGGTTTCCATCCGTCTGGATTTAGCAGACCTGTCACCGCTGACATCCGTCACTCCATAGAGGTGAATGGAGTGTCCGATCAGGTCTGCCTGAAAAACGGACAGGCGGTCCTGATTGGTCCGCATGTGTGAAAAGGGCCTAAATGTGTTTCTTAATGAGTGCAATGTACAGGGATGTACAAATGAATGGTCTCTCTGACACACAGGCAGGTTGAACTGAATGGACTGGTATCTTTATTCAACCTTACCAACTATGTAGCTGAAGCCTGTATGGGCCCCTAACCAAGCTTATTCAGACACTGGGGAAAAGATTGCTAACATCTTGTCCAGATGCATATAGAACTGTTGAAATAAATAGCTGCTGTCTAGTGCATGATAGCCTTTTAAGAACACATTTTTTCTCATGTGTTGGTACCTTGAAAGGAACTGTCAGGACAGAAATATGGTAGTTGCTATTGTTGACAACGTTAAGGCTCCATGCACACTGGACGCTCTCTGGGCGTCGGATTATGTGGCAGGAGACGCTGCTTAGAAAACGTGCTTTTAGCAACGTTTTTTAAGCAGCGTTTTTGCACGTTTTTGCATGTTTATCAGCGTCTGCTTTTTTGCGCTTTTTTTTTTTTCTACTGCATTAGCTGGACACCGATAAACACCTGTTTAGCTGCGTTTATGAGCATTTATCGTCAGAAGAACTGCTCTCGAATGCCAATTCAGGTCGTTCAGATAACAGCCCATAAACGCCACTGCTGTTAAACGACAATTAACGTCCATGGACACATAGGATAACATAGAGGGACGTTTATGGGCTGTTAAAAAAAACGCCCATAAACGGTCGTTCATCAGCTACAGTGTGCATGGAGCCTTAAAGTCACAACCTCCAGGACTATCATTTCCATCCTTACTTCTATATCTTTAAGAGCCACTTGATATGCATATGCTTTTTCCTGGTCAGTGACATATAAATCTATGACGGCCCTGGGGTCTACATTTTCAAAACCAAGTTGGCAATAGTGGCTTTCATATTCCTGCCCAGACCTGCTCCTTTTAGGCTGAATGTAACTCTAAGACACCACACAAATTAAATGAATATCTTTCTTTCTCTGATTTTTAAGTCACAAGCCTTCCATTCTGGAACCTAATTTATTGTTACTGTAGTATACAAATTCTATTAGGAAGACTGAAGCAGGCACTTACGGGTTTTTTTCTTTTTTTCACAAAAGATGGATTTTAGCAATGCAGTTCTTATTAAGAACAGAGCAGCCTGTGTGGATAGATTTACAATGAGTGTAAATAAATGAATGCAAGCTGGTTAAAATGAACCACGACAACACTTTTGTAAGTCTGTCTGCATTTATGAGACCAGCCATACGGCTTATTATCTGCTTGTAAAAATTTATTTCTGCTAAATATATCTTCTCTGCTTGTAAAGAAATGCTATCCAATAGGATTCAGCTTGATTTACTAGTTATAAAAAAAAACCAAGCTCATGGAAGCAGACAAAAGCAGTCTTTTACAATGTTATCATCAGAGAGCATTCTGCATCTAAATTTGTTCAGTTGGCTTCGTCATATATCTGTATGCAAGTCTTTACCTTTGCTGTTTGCTGATGAATGCTTAATTGCAGCCTAAAGTTGTAGAATAAATGATGGCAAGACCAACACTAAGTAGAAGTCAGGCCAGGATAAGTATATTGGCATTTCTTGCATAGCCCATATAACGTCTGTGTCTAAGAGCTGGTCTGAGCTTCAACAGGCTGCTTGAAGTGTACCTGTACTCAGATCTAAAGAATCAAGCTTATTCTATTAAAGGATAATGAGAGCTTACCAAGAGTATTTACTTTTCCCACCTATTGCCTGGAAACAGGTAGGGATAAGTGGAGTGATTTGGCAGAATTAAATGAGTTGCTCAAGTGAAATTTACTTTAAAAATGTACTTTATTGTGTGTGTGTGTATGTGTGTATGTGTGTGTATGTGTGTGTGTGTGTATGTGTGTGTATGTGTGTGTGTGTGTATGTGTGTGTGTGTGTGTGTGTGTGTGTGTGTGTATGTGTGTGTATGTGTGTGTGTGTGTATGTGTGTGTGTATGTGTGTGTGTGTGTATGTGTGTGTATGTATGTGTGTGTGTGTGTGTGTGTATGTGTGTGTGTGTGTGTGTGTGTGTGTATGTGTGTGTTGCTCATACCCTGGCCCATAGATGATGTCCCTATTTACAGATATTACATATATAATTCTTCCTATACTCTGCACAAGTTAGTTCCTGTTATGTTTACCAGAACACAGCTCTATGTACTATATGCAGGTGCTTTTACATACAATTTATACAGCACTGACAGCCACTGCATCTGTTCAGGGAGGAAAAAGTTTGTTTTGGACCAGCTTGGTCCAAACTAATTATTAAAGGCATAGTATATCTGGCAGGGCTGCTGATAAGGGGTAGCACTGGGTCTCCTGTAGGGCGCCCGGGCTAGCAGAGGGAATTGGATATGGGCAGGAAAGGGAGGGTGATCCATGCGGCAGGGGGGCAATTACAGGACTGGTCCTCTGTGTTTCTCTCCCTGCAGCAGCTGAAATCTGGCAGGAGGGAGAAGAGGAGAAGCCGGTTTTCAGCTGCTGCAGGGAGAAACACACAGGGAATCGGTTCCTGAATTTGCCTTCCCGCCACACCAATCCTCTTCTATATCCTGCCCATATCCTCTTCCCCCTGCTGCCCAGTCCCCCCTGCCTTAACACCCCTTGGGGCACTGCTGGCTTCCCTCCTCTCCTCTCCCATTGGCTACTGCAGGCACACTGGGGGATGTTTCAGGATGGAGACCTGAAAGGGTCCCTTCCTTTTCTGAATGAACACAATGAGCGATCGGTACCAGTCACTCACTGTGTTTATTTATAACTGATGCATAATAAACTGTATTTACTGTGCTAAGGGTTTGAGAATGAACAGGAGCCTCTGTATAGAGCAATTTCCAGTGCAGCTGAGGCTGCAGTGAAAGGGATGGAGGAATCTGTGTCCTCAGTCCCTTTCTCTGTCTCAAAACTGAGACATCAGGGGCCTGATATTTCACCAAGGCCCTCCACTCTCCCCAGCAGTGCTGTGAAAAAATAAATAAATAAAGAATTCAAAAAATTGTAAAGAACAATAAAAAAATTGTAAACATTTATTTAAAAAATGAAAGCGGAGTTCCACTCATTTTTTATTTTATTAAAAGTCAGCAGCTACAAAAAGTGTAGCTGCTGACTTTTAATAAACAGTAACTTACCTGTCTCCCGGTCCAGCGATGGCTGCGCCCAAAGCTTCGCTCGTCTCACCCTCCTTCCGACGGCCCTGCCATTCCTAGTGTGGGCACCCGGCCCGGCTTCACGGCCGGGCACGCACTGCGCATGCGCGAGTCGCGCTGCACATTCCTAGTGGCCAGGCAATCTTCTGGGACCTGTGACGTGTCCCAGAAGATTGCCAGGAGGGAGGGGCCGCCTAGGAGGAGAGGAGGAGTCGCCTAGGCGGCCCAGAGGTGGAAGGTGGAAGAGGGACAGGAAGTCCCTCTGAAACCTGGGGACACACTCCCCCCCCAAAAAAAAATTACATGCCAAATGTGGCATGTAAGGGGGCGAGGGGTGCTTAAAGCAGAAGTTCCATTTTTGGGTGGAACTCCGCTTTAAGGACACATTCACATGGGTTCTCCAGTCCATTCAGTGTGAATGAGCGCTTTGTTTGTGTGGCTGGAGCTGCCTGTTAAGCCTCGTACACACGGTGCAACAGTCGTACGACCGAACGGCCCAAATCGTATGTTGGCTGATGGTATCTCACGTACTGACGTGCACTAAACGATTGTATGACCAAGCTGAACATAGTGATGTGTTATGAACGTATAAAGAGAAAATTCAGGTGCATGTAATTTGTGAATTAGGAACGAACGGACACTTCCGGTCGTTCCTGACTTCTGAGCATGCGTTTTTGCACAATACAACTTGTTGGACCAACTTTTCTGTACACACAATACAACGGTCGTACAACCGCTTGTTGGTACAACCAAAGTTTTCTAGTTCGCTCATACAACTCCTGTTGTACGACCATCGTACGTCGGCTGTTCTAAATCGCGCGTACTAACGGTCTGATTAGCTTACAACGGTCATTCGTATGACCGTTGTACGTTGGCTGTTCTAATCACGCGTACTAATGGTCAGATGACCGTACAACGAGCAGTCGTACGACCGTTTACATACGACCGTCGCACTGTGTGTGCAAGGCTTTACTCTATGAGAATGCAGGAGCTGTATGAACACAACCACAGGCCCTAATTTTCACAGCCCCCAAACAGTTAGAACACACGCAGGGAACACAGTTAACCCCTTGATCGCCCCCTAGTGTTAACCCCTTCCCTGCCAGTGTCATTTATACATTGATCAGTGCATATTTTTAGCACTGATCAATGTAATAATGTCATTGGTCCCCAAAAAGTTTCACTTGGGGTCAGATTTGTCCGCCGCAATGTCGCATTCCCACTAAAAATCGCAGATTGTCCCCCATTACCAATAAAAACATAACAAAAAAATAAAATCACATAAATCTATCCCCTATTTTGTAGAAGCTACAATCCGCAAACCAATCAATATACGCTTATTGCAATTTTTTTGCCAAAAATATGTAGAAGAATATATATTGATCTAAACTGATGAATAAATTTGTTTTTTTATATATTTTTTTGAATATGTATTATAGTAGAGAGTAAAAAAATATTGTTTTTTTTTTTCAAAATTGTTGGTCTTTTTTTGTTTATAGTGCAAAAATAAAAACCACAGAGGTGATCAAATACCACCAAAAGAAAGCTCTATTTGTGAGAAAAAAAGGACATCAATTTAGTTTGGGCGCAACGTCGCACAACCGCGCAATTGTCAGCTAAAGCGATGCAGTGCCGTATCGCAAAAAATGGCCTGGTCATTAAGGGGGTAAAACCTTCCGGGGCTAAAGTGGTTAAAGAGGTTGTAAACCTCACACATGATATATGAACAAAGCATATCCCTCTATGGTGTGTACGTCTCAATCGAAAGACCTAAGTGTAATTTCTGTCCACTGCCTCATTACTCTGCTATAATCATGCGTCACGCAAGTTTTCCTGACACCAAGAGAAAAATGGTGACAGGAGAGGGCACATCCTGTGACTGACAGCCCCAACCTGTTCCTTTGTACTGTGTGAAGGAGGGGTCCATCTCTTTCAGAGCTCTCCACACTCATATAACGCCAGTTCTCCACCCCCTTTTTCAGAGCTGAGAGATCCTGTGTAAATTCTGCACTTTGAATGGATGTAGGTGACAGAATGCTGCAGATAAACATGTACAACTTATGTTAAGAAGATTTGTTTAATCTCTGTGTATCACCTCAGGCCAGTCGCTTCACTGGGTATATGTTTACAACCCCTTTAATCTGCTTGACAGTATTCCCGAGTGTGGTTTGGGGTATGTTTTCACTGCACATAGCAGTAACCCCGAGCCACACTCGGGATTGCATCACTGGATCCAAGGCTGGGTTAAATACCTTGTCCCCTGGATCCAGCGATGTCCCCCGCTGTGTCTGCGGGCTGTGTCCTCTGCCCGATGCCTGTGTGATGCCGGGCTCCGTTCCCTGCGAGCGTCGCGTCGCACGGGGGCAGAGCCTGGTGGGAAATTCAAAAAGTGAAACACACAGCAAACATACAGTACACTGTAATCTGTAAGATTACATTACTGTATCAAATCATTTCTCATCCCATTTGTCCCCAGTGGTTTGTCCAGTACCCTGCATGCACTTTTATATTATATATGCCATTCTTTCTGCTTGGAAACTTGAGAATGTCCATGGCATCCAAAAAGCGTCCCTTTATGTCAAAAGCGGTTTTTGATCAGCTAGAAAACAGCGATAGTAAATAAGAATCGCTTGCAGAATTGAGTGATACTAATTTTCGAGAAAATTTGTCATCAGACACTGAAAGTGACGACAGCGACAATTCTGCAACTGAGCAAATTTCAGTGTTTTGGACTAGATTACATTATTAAATACATTTTATTATTATTATATTATTATTTTTGATTATTTATAGTTATTATATTATACATATGGTTTTTTCATATTTATTATAATTTATGATTTTGTTATTTCAAACTTTATCATACCCGGGATGTCTACTAGACTCTTGTCTTAACCTGTCCAGATCCGCGCTATAGACAAAAGACGTCTACAGCGCGGATCTGAAAATCCGGGTGGACGTCCATGGACGTCCGCCCCTTCACACGCCCCCTGCGCGCTCTGGGCGGCGGGTGCGGCGCGCGGCCGCCGCACGCTGCGTGGGCGTGCCCGCGGGTCGGGCGGACTCGATGTCCGCTCCTGACCCGCGATCGCCTTACAGAGCTGTAGAACGGGGAACCGCCGATGTAAACACGGCGGTTCCCCGTTCTGTGACAGGGGACAAACAGATCTACTGATCCCTGTCACTGGGATCAGTTAGATCTGTTATGTCCCTGCCAACCCATCCCCCCCACAGTTAGAACACACCCAGGGAACATTTGTTAACCCCTTCACTGCCCCCTGCAGGTTAACCCCTTCACTGCCAATGACATTTATACAGTAATCAGTGGACATTTAAATGTCTGATCGCTGAATAAATGTCATTGGTCCCAAAAAAGTGTCAAAAATGACCGACATGTC
>BLSH010284136.1:1679403-1692491 GCA_018402905.1 Glandirana rugosa
TGATTTGGGAGGATAGGAAAAGTCGGTTCCTTCGACGGTAGAATCGGAGACAAAGTAGACGTTAACGGTACCACGACGTGTACACTAGTCGATACTGTGGTCGGTATTTCCCCGATCCACCTCGAGTAAAAGTGGACCGATTAGCATAAAGTGATTCTCTGTTTTTACTTAAATTGACACAAGACATGAAATTGGAGGGACCGCCATACTAATACAGTCTAAAAACGTAGAGTTTCGCCATGTAAAAAAGCGTATCTTTAAACCGTAATATATAACATCCGGACATTAAGAATCCTTATTGAGTTAATTGGTGAAGGAGTACAACGCCACATGACCGCGCAATTGTCATTCAAAATGCGACAGCGCTGAAACCTGAAAATTGGTCTGGGCAGGAGGGGGGTTTAAGTGCCCAGTAAGGAAGTGGTTAATTGAGTTATTCCTAAGAATTACAGGCCTACAATATATAATGCCAAATTTCTATGCGAAAAAATGTACCGCTTTGAGATGCAAAAATCTGACATAATCATACCGCCAGGGAGGTTAAAGTACAGAACACAGTTAAATTCATTTTTGTCTCTTAGTGAAATACGATTAGCCAGGTGAAAATGAGCTCCACCTAGCCCCTTTATGGCTGGTGTCATAGCTGATCACATGTGCAGCACCATGGCAATTGCAGATGAAACAGAGGCTAAGATGGCAGCTTCCTTGGCTGAAAAGGATAGGAGGGTTTAGTTCTGCTTTAATGTTTTACACTAAAGTCTGCGCAGTTACTTTTTAAAAAATATGTGGATTTTTATTGGTATTAGCTTAACCAATGGTAATGGGAGACTGTTGAAACAGTTGACAGCTTTTTCCATAATGCTGCAAATGTCTTTTCCTTACAATTAAGTTTAGGAGATAAGTGAAAGTTGCTTCTTCACAACAAGGGCCATGTTTTCCTTCATATTTTGTAATCGTCTCTCTATGGAAACAGCCTACTGAAACATTTAACATTAAAACCCTGATAGATAAAAAAAATCAATATCGAAATGCTCTTTTTTACAATGTTCTTACCTCGACAGTCCCAAGTCATCTTCTCTTCTGTTTATTTCCTGCTTGGGTCCCTCTTCAGGTGTCCATGTCAGTGCCTGCAAGGTGTGGACACTTTCTCTTGGATGTCCATAGGCTGGGTTCTCTCAGGTTCCAGAAGAGGACAACATCATCACAGGGGGTAGGGGACTGGCAATCTCGCGCTCTCATTATATTAACCTTCTTAGTGGTATTCCCAAGTGTGGCTCGAGGTGAATTTTCACTACAAAAAGCGGTAACCCTGAGCCACACTTGGGATCGTATCGCAGGATCCAGGCAAAGTTACTTACCTTGTCCCCCGGATCCTGCGATGTTCTCCCACTGTATCTTCAGGCTGTGTCCTCCACCCAATGTACTGTGTGCCAGGCTCCATTCCCTGCGAGCGTTGCGAGGCATGGAGGCGGAGCCCGGCGGCAAATTCAAAAAGTGAAACACACAGTAAACATACAGTACACTGTAATCTGTAAGATTACATTACTGTATCAAATCATTCACATCCCTTTTGTCCCTAGTGCTTTGGCCGGTGCTCTGCATGCACTTTTATATTATATATGCCATTCTTTCTGCCCGGAAACTTGAGAACGTCCATGGCAACCAAAAAGTGTCCCTTTACGTCAAAAGCAGTTTTTGATCAGCTAGAAAACAGCGATAGTAAATAAGAATCATTTGCAGAATTGAGCAATACTGATTTGTGGGGAAATTCGTCATCAGACACTGAAAGTGATGACAACTCTGCAACGGAGCAAATTTCAGTGTTTTTGATTTGATTACATTATTGAATACTTTTTATCATTATTATATTATTTTTGATAATTATTTATAGTTGTTAATTATATTATAATTTATGATTTACATGTCTTCTAGACTCTTGTTTGGACAGAGTTAAGTGAGTTATTCCTAGGAATTACAGGCCTACAATATAAAACGCAAAATTTCTATGCAAAACAATGTACCGTTTTGAGACGCAAAAATCTGGCATAATCATACCGCCAGGGAGGTTAACCCCACTTTGAAAATAGTGATAACAAAATTAGGAAGTGGGTGGGGGGAATGAGAAAAAATTGTTTTAGCCTGCAATTGGGCTTTAACCTGTACAGAACCGCGCTATAGCCGAAAGACGGCTACAGCGCGGCTCTGAAAATCCGGGAGGACGTCCATGGACGTCCTCCCTCGTGCGCGCCCCCCGCGCGCACTCGCAGCCTGCGGCAGCGCGCTCTCGCGGCCACCGCGCGCTGCGTGGGCGTGTCCGCGGGTCGCGCGGACTCGATGTCCGTCCGAGACCCGCCGATCACCTGTAGCAGCTTCAGAACGGGGAACCGCCGATGTAAACACGGCGGTTCTCCGTTCTGTGAATGGGACAAGACAGATCTACTGATCCCTGTCACTGGGATCAGTTAGATCTGTTATGTCCCGACCAGCCCATCCCCCCCACAGTTAGAACACAGCCAGGGAACATTGTTAACCCCTTCACTGCCCCCTGCAGGTTAACCCCTTCAATGCCAATGACATTTATACAGTAATCAGTGGACATTTAAATTTCTGATCGCTGAATAAATGTCATCGGTCTCAAAAATGTGTCAAAAATGTCCGACATGTCCGCTGCAATATCGCAGTCCCGATAAAAATTGCAGATCGCCGCCATTACTAGTAAAAAAAAAAAAAAATAGTAAAAACGCCATAAATCTATTCCCATAGTTTGTAGACGCAATTGCTTTTGCGCAAACCAATCAAAGTACGCCGATTGCGATTTTTTTTACCAAAAATATGTACAAGAATATATATTGGCCAAAACTGATGAATAATTTTCTTTTTTATATTTTTTTTTTGGATATTTAATATAGCAAAAAAGTAAAAAATATTGTTCTTTTTTCAAAATCATCGCTCTTTGTTTGTTTATAGCGCAAAAAATAAAAACCGCAGAGGCGATCAAATACCACCAAAAGAAAGCTCTATTTCTGGGGAAAAAATAATAAAAATGTTGTTTGGGTACAACGCCGCACGACCGCGCAATTGTCATTCAAAATGCGACAGCGCTGAAAGCCGAAAATTGGTCTGGGCAGGAGGGGGGTTTAAGTGCCCAGTAAGGAAGTGGTTAAAATGCTAGGTTGGGGCAGGTGTACTGATAACTACAATATAGAAATTTTGTCATGCCTTATATTTCACATGTTTTTAGTGCTGTGAACATAACCAATGTTTCATAGACCTAGTGAGTCAGTAATATGTACTGTCACTAATTCCATCTCAGTGCAGTCCTGGGGATCTGGGACCTTTTATCTAGTTCAGGACTGTCATCCTCATCCTGGCATCATTACTATGAGCTACTGGCCTTGAACAAGAATGCACTCAGTGAGGTCTAAAAAGGCAGAATTCCCATCCTGCATACTTGATCTAGGTGAGTGACTCTCTACATAGTAAATCCTGGATCAGGATGATAGTCAAGGTTACTATAAACTTACGAAGAAATCAGCAATGGTGGCATATTTTCTAAAACCTGTTCTGAATTTCCAAGTATCACCTTAAGTCACTATTGGATTGTTTATGCCCTTTGCACCTTATTTACTATTTTGCAGTTGCTATTAATGTGCTGCTTTGTAATTTTTATTTTACAGCATGTGATAGGAGGAACTTATCAGTCATTGGCATCTCTACAAAGAGATTTCTGACAAAAACCCAACTGCAGAGGGAAAGGATATGATTGTCCAAACTATAAGTATAGGGTGGCCTGCAATGAAGGGGAAGAGTTTAACTTTTGCTTTGACCAACTTTCATGAGTCACCCCACTCCTACCTTGGTCAACAGTTAGTCTTAGTACCATACTAAGAAGATCAAAAGTCAAAGTCACGCAAGATATTGCCAGGCTTACAAAGGAGAGGCTGAAAGAGACATCATTGGGGAAGACTGTTAGCACTTTAGTTCTAGGTGTGTGGACCCAGAGAAGACAAACTGTAAGTATACAATACACTATTCTACCAACAGTAATGCACAAACTGCAGGGGCAACGACCATCAGGCCCAGGCTGGATTGCACAAGCAGGCATGGTAACCACCTGAAACCATTAATTATGCAGGGAAATCTGTTACTAACAGCCAGCAACAAGAAATGTGGGTGATTGTGTGCCTCCCCTGGCAGCCCTGCCACCCTAGTCCAATCAGCTAATGTTGGTTATTCAGAAATCCTGTGAGTTTGCAAAATAAGAGCTTTCATTTCCCCAAAATGTTATCAAGAATGGTGAGATTTATGGAAAACTTCACCATTTTGGCAAATATGAATGGGAAAAAAAATAACAAACATAGCCAGCCTCATAGGGTGGAACTGTGGATGGCCAAACAAGGTAAAGCATGCCACATCCTAAGATTGCTCAAAAAGTAGATAAAGAATGGATTTTGAGAGCATGCAGTATGTAGATATAATAAAAGACACACTTTATTGTTACAGAAAACAGGGGGCTAAAAAACCTGCATTTATGTAAAAATACAAGACATTAAAAACATACAAAAATGGAACAAGACATATGTATACACAAGGGAAAGGTTTGTCCTAATGTCAGTCTGATGTCAATAGACACAGGCCCATCAGGATCTACCTAAAAGAAGACAGCCAGGGGAGTGGATGTCCCAAAAATAGAGAGTATGCAAGTAGTGGCACACAAGTGGTGTACCACTTTATACATGGGATAGAAGGGGATCAAACCACCATTACTGGGAGTCTAGGTATATGATACGTCGCGATGGCTCAACTAGTTTTGCACTTCATCTGGAGCGGACCAAAAGTGTCTCCATAGAAGTTAAACATATGTCAATAAACAGTATTTTGGCAAAAACATTGGAGTCAATGGGAATCTTAATGGCTTATGAGGGTTACTGAAGTTCCTAATAACTACCCTGTGCCTATTCTTGTGCCAAACAACCCTTCATTATGCTTTGCTTTTACAGTGAAAAAGTGCAATAAAAAAACTTAAAAAAGCAGTTAAAGAAAAACACACACACACACACACACACACACAAAAGAAAAAACATAGCACACTAAATTAAATGAACTAAGCAACCCTAATGCGCCCTATTGTATCCTTTAGTCTGGTAAGCAGTATAGTTATAGAATGCTTTATTAACAAATTCAGGTATCCATAAAACACATGCAGCCTTCTAAGCGTTTGAGCGACTTCTGTTGAAAAGGACGTGCTGGAAAACTTATGTTGATCAGCAGCTACAGCCGCTTATTAGTGTTATCTGACAGCGTCGCGCTCCACCGTCAGGACACAATGTCTTGGGGGGAGTAATAACCTTGTTTGTGTAGATGGAGGAATCTGTTAGTTTTTGTTCAGCACACTGGCTGAATGAAACATACAGTGACTGTATATGGCCCTAATATTTTAACACAAGTATAATGGATGCACTCTGTATTGAATATCTATTTGAAAAATAATATATACTGTGTATATATATAAATTAAAATTAATCCATAGCCACTGAAATTTCCCTTTAAAGAAAGGTTCTGATTAATTTTCACCACTGTTAATTGGATGTTGTTGTCACATTTTCACCACGTGATAAAAGGACAGAGAGGCTTCTATTGTAAGCAGAACAGGGTGATAAATGTCTCGGTGGGAGGGTAGACTGTATACACACAAAGCATCAACATGATTTAGGTATCACTGCCTCAGCTCATGAGAAGAGACTGAAAGTCCTGCAGACCCTAAGCCACCTGTTAGCAGCAACACACCATCTATGAGACCATCCTTTTGCAGATTTGAAAATATATTATGAAATTATGTGCTTTGCACCCGATACACAGGATTGGACCATGTTTTAGAGTTTAGGCATAAATTCCAGGTGAGGCTTATTCATTCCTATATTACTGATACCTGTTATAATGGCACATACTCAGCTACTATACCGGTTATTTAGTAAGAGTTTGATTAAAAGAAGCAATCTTAATTAGGCAAAAATGATGATATGAGTGTTGTGACCCACAGCAATGATCAGCAACTTCTGATTGAAAAATCTGGTTGCTATGAATTTTTGCACTTTGCAAGTCACTTCTGCTTTTTTGTTTGCTTCATTTCATGTGTTAAAATGATATCACTATGTATAAAATATTTATTTAAAACAAGACCTCTACACCTGGCCGTCTAAACTTGCAAATAATGCTACTTTATCATTTGCAGTTTTTACTATTGCCCAATTTTATTGTTTTGACAATGTGGTTAATATTTTTTTTTAAACTGAGAACATATAGTAACACAAATGCTTTTAATTGGAAAAAAATACGTTTTTTTTTTTTTTTTCATAACGATTCGTATTTAGCACTGCAAGGGTTTTCTGGGAGCTGTCCAGTGCTGAAACTGTACTTCTATGATAGATGCATTTAAAAGGTTTCCTACCCATTCCCAGGCATCGGCAACGTCTTCTGGCTTTGTTGTCTTTTTTATTTTGTGTCGTTTCAACTGCTTTCCTTGGGTCAATGATGAAATATCAGAGGATGAGACAAAATTCACATTCCTTTTACTGGACACATAATTGCAATCCACATTGGATGAACTAATAAAGTTGACTATTGGACCCCTACTAGGTAATTTAGTGACTGCTGGTCAACAAGGAGATCTGGCTTTTATTTAATTACAGGCGGCACAGTGGATCAAGGGTTGAAATTCCCCACCCCATGATGTAATAGCCCTAATAAGGAAGTACTATTTATTCATACCTCCCAACTTTCTGAGATGGGAATGAGGGACACCTATTAACAAAAGTATGTAGGCATAGGACACACCACCTGCCACGCTCCCGTAAGGGAGAATTATACAAAAAATGAATTAGTTAAACCGCCAAGTACATTTTTTCCACCACTATTGCTTTATATTGGCTTTTTAAATTTACAAATGCAGCAGTTTAGAAATTGGATGAAAGGTTTAGCATTGTAAAACACTTTTTGATAGATAAATAGTGCATTTTATATATAGGTATATGCATCGGACCAAAATGAGGGACAAATGAAGGGCAATGAGGTACAGAGGGACATTGTTCCAAATCAGGGATAGTGCCTTGAAATCAAGGACAGTTGGGAGCTATGTTTATTGAGTTTCCATAATCTCTTCTGCCCTTTTAAACTAAAGTGAAATCCTCTTTGGATACTGTGCATATTTCTGACCAGAGGGGCTGGCAGCCTGCTCCTAACTGAATGCTCAGTGAGGTATGAAGGATTCCCTTATTGGTTCACCATGTAGAACCTTTGTTCACCATGTATTGGCTTGATTGACTGGAAATCCTGTTTTAGGAGAACAGTTCCACATATTACTACCTGTTAAGCCCATGAGTAATATGTGGCAGGAAATATAAGGAAGTCTACCTAGGGACACAGCAAGCCAGACAGAGGCTATAACCCTCCTCCCTTTTATCGAATTATGCATGCATGACATTTTTCATTTTTCTATTTTATTTTTTATAAGTTATTTATCTTGTAGAATGACTATATTTGCTTTCTGGACCTAATCGCACCCATTCCCAGCACACTTGCCTTGCAACACAACACATGTACAGAAAATGCATATTTTGGGTGGCAGAATGACCCCCAAAATTAATGTGCAGCATTTGCAGAAGGGGCTGCAGGGTAGGCTGAATCCACAAGCTGCAAAGTCAAGAGCTATAAAGCCAGAGATTCTGCCAAGGTGGCATTGAGCATGCAGGGTACAGGGGTGGCTGGGGGTGTACTTACGGTCTAGCAGCTCGGGCAGAGAAACTTGCCTGCTGAATGCTACAGCTAGAGATGGCAAGGTGGGGTGGCAGAATCAAAATAAGGTTGTAGCATACACTTGTCCCTACTCTGTGTGGCACAGTGCTGACCCTCCTCCCCACTGGAAGGTAAGTACCATATGGTGAACCTCTGACATCCCTTGAAAAACTTTCATCTCAATAAAGGGGATAACAATGCCCTGCGTCCTCAGGGAACTCTGCCATCCAGCGGAATTGAACTTGCTTGTTGTGCCTCTCCCTCAATTTCCTCCTCATCTCTTGCATCCAAGGACGTCAGAGACCTCATCATCACTCACCCCTCCCCCCCCCCCCCCCCCATTATTGATGAACTGCCCTGGGTTCAGTTTGTGTGTTGTTTGAAAACTCCAAAGAAGTTTGGATACCAACCTATAACCTAATATAAGCTGAATCTGTAAAATTAAAATGCCCATTTCCTGGGCTAAAAGGCAAGGGGGTGTCAGAAAATAGCATGGGGATGGGCACTGCCCTGGGAAACATGTACATGCAAAAAACAATTCTAAAACAATCCATTCAGCCAAGAGCAGTGATTTATTTTTAAATGCCTACGGTGAAACATTAAAATGTCCAATTCCTTTAAATACCATGCCTGGGATGTCCTAATCCTGACTGTGAAGAGGTGTCTCTCTGTGATGTACAGAAAGTGCTGAATTGACATTTATTTACAAAGGAAAAACGTTCTAAAATTCCCAGCAAATTACTTAAAAGTCATTAAAAAAACAGCACACAGGCCTCACCAATGGTCTGCTATGTATTTTGGAGGACATTTGATGAACCAAAAATAAATTAAGTGTTTGCATTGACGGCCTTTTGTTCACCCGTAAATTGATTTTGAATGATCTCATAAGCGTACCAGGCTGATGTCAAACTGGTGCCATTTTAATTGCCATTTTAATTGCCAATGGCATCACCATTAAATGTGCACAATGCTTTGTTTGTTATTTTATTTTCTAAAGAAAAAAAATAATCTTCTATAAAATTGGGGGCATGTACCAGTGTTATTTCAAAATACGTGTCCAAATGTAAGAGCCGGTTCACACTACAGCGACCTGGGATCCGACTTGTGGACATGAGGACATGTAGGGACCCTGGAAGTACCAAAGCATCACTTACTGCTCAGTTTTCCCAGGTTTCCCCTTGGTCACCAGCCTTATACCACACGCACCTACCTGTATTGCATGCATTATAAGAAGCCACCAATCAATGAGATATTGGCACATCTGAATGTGTGAGTCTGGCAGAGCTCATGAGTGGTCCACTTTTATCTATGACAACGTTGTCAATTTTATGTATATGTTGTACCTACCCCTTTTGATGTTATTTCCCTCCATATTTGTGACCATGAATTACCTTATTTAAATTTTCTTAATAAAGTTTTTTCAGACACTACTGCAGTACGCTTCCTCTCCATTTTTTCAGGAGGCAAAGGACTACTTACCTCTGGGGTTCACCCTCCCCCCATTGCTGTTTTTGACCCCCAAGTCGCCCCAAATCGATTGACATAAGAAATCCCATTGAAGTGGATGAGAGCCGTCTTAATGTACACTACTGAAGTCACTCCAACTTCAGAAGAGGTTCCTGTACTACTTCAAGGCAACTTCTATCCAACTTGAGCCCATAGAATTCAATGGAAGTCACCTCCAAGTCGCATCCCCATCTATATTGAAGCGACTTTACAGGAAAAAGAAAAGAATTTACCCAGGCAACCCCCTCCCTCCTCTGATTGGCCACAGGCAAATGGCATGGAGGTCGCTTTAAGTCGCGTTGTAAGTCACCCCAAACTCGTGCTGAAGTCGCACCTGAAGTCAGATCGCCTATGTGTGAACCGACTCTAAGGTTTATATTTTTTTCCTGAATTATACTTTCAAAAAGAAAAAGCAGACACAAAACTGTACATAAAATTTTACTTTATATATTATTGAATGCCATGTTTTGCCAGCAGTTAATTTTATGAACAATTGTATTAATGTTCTATAGCCTTGCTTAGTTTGCAGGATGAGCCAGGAAAGGCAGGCTAGCTTGTCATAAACATAAAAACTCCAAGGAAAGCATCTGCTTATACAATTTCTGTGTTGTGTCATTACAGGTGTCTTATTAAGGATTTTGAGAAGAGGCCATCAGTCATCCATCTACTGGAGCATCCATTCATCAGACAGGCACACGGCAAAGACATGGCCTTACAGAAACAGCTGGCTAAACTCATTGCCACCCAACAGCAGTCTGGTTCCATAGCAAAAACCAGGTATACCCCCCTTCAAAATAAGAGATCTGATGTTCTGTATTTATCTGAAAAACCCAGTGTGTGTAGGTGCATGTATGTAGATATAAATATGTATATTTACATGTACTGTATACTGTATTTTGTAGTTCATTAAAGCTGACTACAAAACAATAATGTAAAAAAAAAAAGGGTTAGACACATGAATGATAAAGATTGCTACAGAAAAAAAAAATGATTTTAAAGTGCTGCAGAATGATAACACATTAGTTAATAGGTAAGTAGGCTGGTCCCATGCTACTCCACATGGTTGAACCCATGGCTGGGATCTCATCATTAAAAACAGGGCTATGCAGGCCGTCCTCTGTACCCGGTAACCACAAAAGCTCTTGTAGACCTGCCTGTCTGCCATACGCGTGCATGAAGATGGTGTGAGACCATTACAATCCATCCTCTGATCCAATTCCCTAACAACTTCCAAACGCCTGGAGCACACTTCATGCATGGTGGGCCATGTTTTTTGCCACGGCAAGTGTACATGTGTACACCCTCACCTGGTTGCCTTTGCAGTTTAAGGTGGGGGTGGCGTAAAAATGCTGCCTAACCGCCTGTTTTTACTACCCCTTAACCGCAATTGTAAATGAGCCCTTGGTCCACAATGCATTCCTGTCAGCCTAAGAAGTGACACAGTCTTCGTGTCAGCCAATAAACTGCAGCAAACCGCCTGGTTACAAGCATAATTCCATCAATGTTTTTCTTCTTTGGTTTTGTATAGAGTAGGAGAGTTTAAGACACTCTGTCCAATATTTATTGCTGCCCGGGCCTTTGCTTGGAAATATCGCCCTCTCTATTGTCACTGAGACAGAAAGTGAAGGGAAAACTAAGGTTGGGTTCACACCTATGTGAATTGGATGCGGGTTTCCCCACATCTAATTCTTATAGCAGGAGATTGTGACCGGCTCTCTATAGAGCCGGTTCACACATCTCCGCAGCAGGTCCGGTGCGTTTTGCACAAAGACGTTGTGGGGTTGATTTACTAAAGCTTGAAAGTGCAAAATTTGGTGCAGCTCCACACAGAAACCAATCAGCTTCAATGTTTTATTGTGAAAGCTTGATTGAACAAGCTGAGGTTAGAAGCTGATTGGCTAGCATGCACAGCTGCACCGGTTTTTTCACTCTCCAGCTTTAGTAAATCAACCCCTATGTGTCTTTTGGTCCATTTCAGGTCTGAATTCAGCCCAAAATTCGGGCTGAAATCGGACCTGAAACTGTGAACCAGGATGCACCAGACCTCTGCTGGGAGCCATTGCGGGTTGAACCCGCTTAAACAAAGTTGGATTTCCACTCACATCCTGTTGTTTATCCAGGACAGAAAGTAAATAAAAATCTCCCCAATGAGGACGCAGCTATAAATCCTGAATTACTAACACTAACAAAATCAGAAAAAAATGTTTTGACTGGAGTTCCACTTTAAAGCTGAAATCCAGGATACACAAATATTTCCTAAATACAATACACATATGTATTTTTACTCAAATCTGTGTATCCTTTCCTAATAATCCCAATCCAGCATGAAAATACTCCTTGTTATTTAAGTTATTTTTATTAATTTAACAAAGGATTATAAAACACAATACACCACCATAAGGTACATCATAAATTACAAAAGACGTTAAGATCTTGCCAGAACATAAATACAATACCTACATATATATAAAAGTTGTATCTCCTAGAACCTTATTATAATTACCAAGTATAACAAGATTTTTCCCCTAGGAGGAGGCAAGAGGTAGCATGAGAGGTGGAGACACCCTGCTTCTGAATGCATAAACTCCGGCAAATCCTCCCCCTAGGGACAAATCAAGGGGGTTACCAGCCTTTTCTACCTGGTCTAAGTTCCCCATACCCTCACATCCCCTTGCCCCCCCCTTTCATCACCCCCCTCACATCATTACTTCCTCTGATGTGACAAAACCAAATCATAAAAATGAAAAAAAAAATTGTGGCAATTTAGGGGGGCAAGATCTAGGGAGAGTTACGTCTCCCCAGTTCTATCCTTACCATCCCTCACTATACTCCCTAACCCGATCCCTTTATTCCTCCCCCTCTTGATTACCAAATCTGGCCCCAGGGCTGGTGCAAGGATTTTTGACACCCTAGGCGAAACCTAATTATGCCACCCCTTTGGCTCCGCCCCTTACTCCACACTCTTTGCCCTGTCCATGTATACGATGGAGGTGGCAGAGGTGGAGATTTTTGCAGTGCCTCTCTACCTATTTTATCACTTCCTCAAGCCAGCCATGGTCCGCAGGTATATGGACAGGCTATGGTAGTATATGGCTGGGGTAGTATATGGACAGGCTGGGGTAGTATATGGACAGGCTGGAGTAGTATATGGACAGGCTAGGGTTGTATATGGACAGGCTATGGTAGTATATGGACAGGCTGGGGTAGTATATGGACAGGCTGGGGTAGTATATGGACAGGCTGGGATAGTATATGGACAGGCTGCAGTAGTATATGGACAGATTGGGGTAGTATATGGACAGGCTGGGGTAGTACAGTCCTGCTCACCATTATTGGCACCCATGAAGTTTATGTACATATTGTGGAATATCTACTGAAGGAAATGTATCAAATTAACCAACATATTACTACAGATAGCTTGTGTTTGACAAAAAACTGTAAATGATAAATAACATTTAAAAAGATAAACATTATGAGGAAAACAGAGAAAACCATAATGCTTGCCTTGTCAGTGGTATTGGCACCCTTTGCTGCAAATCAGTATGGAAACCCAATTTGGCTCACCTGTTGCAGATCTCAAATGAGGATCACCTGTGATGAATTGCCTCCACCCATGTGACCCAAATTAGCCAATAAATGAACATTTTGGTTTTATAAAAAGCCACCTGTTATTTCCTCTTCATGTGTGACAATGGTAAAGACAAAGGAGCTGTCTGACGACACCAGAAATGCTATTATTTGCAAGCACAAGACCTCCAAAGGGTATAAGGCCATTTCCAAAGACCTTGGCA
>BLSH010284136.1:1699136-1709372 GCA_018402905.1 Glandirana rugosa
AAAATTATTTCGAATTTTTTTTTTTTTTTTTTGACACATTACGTAGTAAGCACTCCGTAGTCGTGGCGAGGGAAGGGTCGCGTGTGTTCACCGGCGTCATCTTGAACGGACGACCACACGTATCCGGGAAAGATGATAAACACTGAGATGGACCGTAATGTGTATTTCTAGGTAATTCTTTTTAGGTATCTAAAGGGGTTGGTGTGATTTGTCGGGTGACGTCGGATAACATATGGACACCGACAGTCATATTGATTTTTCAATAACGTGGACTGAGTTACGTTAGTGACTCAAAAAAGTCGGATCGAGGAATTTCACCTTGAAGTCAGTGTGTTGCATGACTGAGTAATTGTCATTCAAAGTGTGAGAGCACTGAAAGCTGAAAATTGGTCTGGTTGTTAAGGGGGTTTAAGTGCCCAGTTGTCAAGTGGTTAATATATGGAAGGATAAAAAAATGACTGAAGTTCCACTTTAAGGAGCTAGGCTGAAAAAACTCAGTGATTGCATTGAGTCAGGTGCAATAACTTTTTAGTTATACTGACAGCCACAGGTATACAATAGGCTGCAGTGGGCTGTTTAGTGTGGTTGGGGAAATCTATGGATTTTTCTTAATGGATCTTTATGTGTAATGCCAGGTAGAGTCACAAATAGTAGAAAGGGCCTATGCACACCAGCAGGCAAGTTCTACTGCGGCCACTTGTGTGCGCTGGGAAGGGAGCGGTGCTGATGCCTCACGAATGATGCATTACACAGTTTTTTTTTTTTTTTTTTAAGCTTTATTAAAATGTCTCAAAGAGTTGTGATGCAGTGTTCTGCATTGCAACATGCTGCATTGAAAATAACGACCCTTACTAAAACTGGAATGTGCAAAATCTGGTGCAGTTCTGCATAGAAACTACAGGGTGGGCCATTTATATGGATACACCTTAATAAAATGGGAATGGTTGGTGATATTAACTTCCTGTTTGTGGCACATTGGTATATGTGAGGGGGGGGGGAACTTTTCAAGATGGGTGGTGACCATGGTGGCAATTTTGAAGTCGGCCATTTTGAATCCACCTTTGTTTTTTCAATAGGAAGAGGGTCATGTGACACATCAAACTTATTGGGAATTTCACAAGAAAAACAATGGTGTGCTTGGTTTTAACGTAACTTTATTCTTTCATGAGTTATTTGCAAGTTTCTGACCACTTATAAAATGTGTTCAATGTGCTGCCCATTGTGTTGGATTGTCAATGCAACCCTCTTCTCCCACTCTTCACACACTGATAGCAACACCGCAGGAGAAATGCTAGCACAGGCTTCCAGTATCCGTAGTTTCAGGTGCTGCACATCTCGTATCTTCACAGCATATGTTTTTTTTTATGGTTTTTATGGTCAGTAAAAACCAATACAGAGTGAGCTGCTCCTTCCAGGAGGTACCGCCATTCCTCCAAAGCCGACTTGATGGCCAGCAATTCCCTATCACCGACATCATAGTTCCAGCAAGATGGTGCACCACCACATTATGGAGCATTCCTAGATGAACAGTTTCCTGGAAAGTGGATTGGTCGTCGTGGGCCAGTTGAATGGCCCCCAAGGTCTCCCGATTTGACCCCCTTAGACTTTTATCTTTGGGGTCAACTGAAGGCAATTGTCTATGCTGTGAAGATACGAGATGTGCAGCACCTGAAACTACGGATACTGGAAGCCTGTGCTAGCATTTCTCCTGCGGTGTTGCTATCAGTGTGTGAAGAGTGGGAGAAGAGGTTTGCATTGACAATCCAACACAATGGGCAGCACATTGAACACATTTTATAAGTGGTCTTCCTATTGAAAAAACAAAAGTTGGATTCAAAATGGCCGACTTCAAAATGGCCGCCATGGTCACCACCCATCTTGAAAAGTTTCCCCCCTCACATATACTGTGCCACAAACAGGAAGTTAATATCCCCAACCATTCCCATTTTATTAAGGTGTATCCATATAAATGGCCCACCCTGTAGTTTGTCACTGTCAGCCCCTCTTTTATGTAGCCATAACCAGTGTAAATATTTGCGGAAATCAAAACCTCTATATACTGTTTTAAAGAGGCCTTCATGCTGGTCACCTGTCACGTGGCCGCCGCTCTCCTACTCCGATGTACAGGCTAGAGTGGGAGGGGCTGAGCTCTCCCTCTGATGTCAGCCGTGGAGGTCATGTGACCGCACCTCCTCCCGCTGTAGCCCTTAGATGGGGGAGGAGGTGCAGCTCGGAGTCACATGTCTGGCCTGAAGAGCTCTGAAAAATGGTATTTAGAGGCTATGTTTTCCATAAATATTTACAGTGTGTGTTATGGCTGCAAAAAAGCAGGGCAGGCAGTGACAGATTTTTAATAATTACTTTATAACAAGTAGCGGCAGGAGGGGGGCAGAGACATCTCACAGACATAGGAGCTAACAGGCAGGGAGGGGAGGAGAGGGGGGAGAGGATGGGGGAGAGCAGAGAGGAGACCTGTGGATGACGGAGGCATGTAAACTGAGCACGGTGTCAGGGCTCAGGAGCCATGATAAGCCGTGGTCAGTTAACAGAGGGGAAGGCAGAACCAGACAGGATCAGCCAGGTATTTCAGGTGATACAGAGGGCCAAATTACACAGCACAAGCACTGTGCTGTATAACATGCTTTAAAGGAACACAATCCATTTTTTTAGGGTTGCAAACACTTTAACTGAACAAGCTGAAGTTAGAAGCTGATTGGCTACCATGCACAGCTGCACCAGATTCTAAGTGCTCCAGTTTTAGTAAATCTCCCCCTATGCCCTACTTTTTTCCCTGCACACCACTGCACCACTGTGTGAATAGAATGCAAAGAACTCAAGGCAAATTACCTTGTCTGTGCTTTGGGGTGTACAAAATCCAATGACAGCACCAAACAAAGTTTGTGAGAGTTCAAACGCTTTTAATATTGATATTTGCTAAGAAGGAAACAACACAGAACAAACAACCAGTGCATTTTGAAGGCTGAACAATCTCCTTCTTCAAGGCTTGAATGTGATGGAAAGACTGGAGGAATTTAAAGTGGCATAATCACTAGGATTTGATTGCTGCATAAAAAATGTATTGCAACAAAGATCAATGGATCAATGGTTCCATGCTGATCCACTGAAGGGAGTGGGGGTGGGGCTGGTAAATATGTCATATTTACCAACTCTCTCCTTTCCTGAATTAACACAGTGAGTGATCGGCACCAGTCACTCACTATACTTATTCATAAATGAAGCATAGGAAACTGTTTCCTATGTTTCAGATTGTGAATAAACAGGGAGATTGTGCAGTTGAGCCTGCAGAGATAGAGATTGAGGGCTGTGTCCTCAATCACTTTCTCTTTCTCCAAAGGGAGACATCAGGGATTTGTTTAGATCCCCGATATTTCACCAACCCCATTCCCCAAAAGTGTTGTGAAAAATATTGTTAAAATAATTATAATATGTTTGTAATAATTTTAAAAAATTAAGGGCTCATTCACACGGGTTCTCTGAATGGGAAGTTTGCTTGGGTGTTTGTTATTATCTTAAAGCGGAGTTCCACCCATTTAAAAGTCAGCAGCTACAAAAAGCGTAGCTGCTGACTTTTAATAAATGGCTACTCACCTGTCCCATGGTCCAGCGATTGGCCGCCTGATGCCTCGCTCCTCTCCCCCTCCCCTCAGTGGCGCTGGCATAACCACGCTGTGCGTTGTGAATGGCCGGGCAATCTTCTGGGACCTGTGACATGTCCCAGAAGATTTCAGGGAGGGAGGGGGGAGAGGTGAACTTCCTTCTGGTGCCGTGGTGCCAGGAGAGGAAGTGGGAGCTAGGTACCTATGAAAACTGGGTACCCACCCCCCCCCCCAAAAATGGCATGCCAATTGTGGCATGGCAGGGGGTCACCATTACTTAAATCGGAAGTTCCACTTTTGGGTAGAACTCCACTTTAACAGTTTTATTTTTTAGATTTATCAGGAGTTTTGTAAGTTATGTTGTGTTTGTGTCTCCTAAAAATGGTTATATTGGGGGGGGGGGGGGGGGTTATCTGGTAGGCTGTATGGAGCCCCATGATTTCTAACAGTGAAGTATAATTATAGTGACAAAGGCTTTTTATTGACAATTACATGGAGTTTATGCAAAGAGCCAATATTTGCAGTGTTGACCCTTCTTTTTCAAGACCTCTGCAATGCGCCCTGGCATGCTGTCAATCAACTAGGCTTGTGCGATTCGTTTCGTAACAAATCGAAATTCGTCCGAATTTTATGACTTTCGGACATTTTCCGATGCATCCGAGTATCCGGAAAAAAAAAATTATGAATACAACTGAATCCGAACTAAATTATATCGTAAATAGCGAATGGTTTCCGCATAAATCGTTGTTGCGTTAACACATTAACGAATTTGTCGATGTGTTAACGCATCAATGAATTATGCTAAAACCAATCATCAGGCTATAGGCCCCAGTGTCGAAAACGAGAGTAAAATATGATATTTAGATTCTTTACAAACAGCCGCGATGTATTTCCAAATGTACGAATCCATTCGAAGCACGTTCGGCAGCGCCGGTTTGAGAGCATGTTGAAAACACAACTAAAGCTTTATAACAGTTACGAATAACAAGTAACCACTATGTATTTATGAAAGTACGAATACATTCGAATCACGTTAGCAACACGAAAAAGGTAATCTTACAAAAGGACGAATTACAAAATTGCGAGTTGTGTCCACCAGAATCAACGAAAGTACGAATTTGAAATCAACAAAAAATAAGGCTTTCAGAAATACGAATAATTCCGATTCAACGAAAAATGTTGCTTACAAAATTACAAATTAGTCCGATCACGAAAAATGCTGTATCACGAAATTACAAATTGTTACGAATCAACAGCACCAAATAGAAACGAAACGAAACATAACAAATTTTTCCGCTGTGCACAAGTCTACAATCAACTTCTCGGACTGATAGCAGCCTATTCTTGCATAATCAATGCTTGGGGATTGCCAGAATGTGTGGCTTTTTTTGTTCATCCGCCTCTTGAGAATTGACCACAAGTTCTCAATGGGATTAAGGTCTGTGAAGCTTCCTGGCCATGGACCCCAAATTTCGCTGTTTTGTTCCCCAAACCACTTATTTATCACTTTTGCCTTATGGCAAGGTGCTCCATCATACTGGAAAAGGCATTGTTCTTCACAAAACTGTTCTTGGATAGTTGGGAAAAGTTGCTCTCTGAGGATGTTTTTGAAACATTTTGTAACATTCTTTCTCAATGGGATTAAGGTCTGTGGAGTTTCCTGGCCATGGACCCCAAATTTTGATATATTGTTCCCCAAACCACTTAGTTATCACTTTTGCCTAGTGGCAAGGTGCTCCATCATGCTGGAGAAGGGATTGTTCGCCACCAAACTGTTCTTGGATGGTTGGGAGAAGTTGCTCTCGGAGGATATTTTTGTAACATTCTTTATTTATAGCTGTGTTCTTAGGCAAAATTGTGAGTGAGCCCACTCCCCTGGCTGAGAAGCAACCCCACACATGAATGGTCTCAGGATGCTGCATTGTTGGCATAACACAGGACTGATGGTAGCACTCACTTTTTCTCCGGACAAGGTTTTTTCCAGATGTCCCAAACAATCGGAAAGGGGATTCATCAGAGAAAATGACTTTACCCCAGTCCTCAGCAGTCCAATCCCTGTACCTTTTGTAGAATATCAGTCTGTCCCTGATATTTTTCCTGGAGAGAAGTGGCTTCTTTGCTGCCCTTCTTGACACCAGGCCATCCTCCAAACGTCTTCTCCTCACTGTGCGTGCCGATGCCCTCACACCTGCCTGCTGCTATTTCTGAGCAAGCTCTGCACTGGGTGCCGCAATCTTGCAGCGAAATCAACTGTAGGAGACAGTCCTGGCGCTTGCTGGGCTTTCTTGAGTGCCCTGAAGCCTTCTTCACAACAATTGAATAATGATGATCCGATAAATGGTTGATTTAGGTGCAATCTTAGTAGCTGCAATATCCTTGCCTGTGAATCCCTTTTTGCGCAAAGCAATCATGACTGCACATGTTTCCTTGCAGGTAAGCAGAACAATGATTTCAAGCATCACCCTATTTTTAAAGCGTTCAGTCTGTTATTCTAACTCAATCAGCATTACAGAGTGATTTCCAGCCTTGTCCTTGTCAACACTGACACCTGTGTTAATGTCAGAATCACTGACATGATGTCAGCTGGTCCTTTTGTAGCAGGGCTGAAATGCAGTGGAAATATTTTTATTGGAATTCATCTGCTCACTCTTCATAACATTCTGGAGTATATGCAAATCTCCATCATAAAAACTGAGGCAGCAGGCTTTGTGAAAATCAATATTTGTGTCATTCTCAAAACTTTTGGGCAGGGCTGTAGTCACCTAATGCACCTTTTGGCCCCTCGCCAGTGCCATTTCCTGCTACAGGGACTGCCAATACAGACGTGAAAGTTATTCCTTGCTCATACCTCCCAACTTTTTGAGATGGGAACTTATTGGCAAAAGTATGTAGGCATAGGACACACCCCCTGCCATATCCCCTTAACGCATAATTATACAAAAAAAATATTAGGTAAAGCCTCAAGTGATTTTTTTTACCACTACTATTCATTTATATTGGCTCTTGAAATTTATAAATGCAGCAATTTAGAAATTGGATGAAAGGTTTAGCACTGGAAAACACTTTTTGAAAGATAAATAGTGCTTTTTATATACAACTATATAGATCAGACCAAAATGAGGGACAAATTATGAGGAAAGAGGGACAGAGGGACTTTGTTCCAAATCAGGGTCAGTCCCCCGACCCCCTATTGCCCCCTGAAAATGACATCACACTCTTCTGGATCCTGCAAGAGCCCGCCACTGGACAGCCAAGAGGTCCACATCAAGCGGGCAGTGATCCTGAAGAATCACCCTGCCAAAGGGACCAGAAAGCCAGTGAACACAAGTTTAAATAAGTCAATTTACATTTTCTTCCCCATAACAGTTTTAACTTACAACAATGAGGTTGCTTTGAACATAGAAGCATAGAAGAGCCTTGGTAGAAAAAAGGAAAAAAACCTAACTAATAAAAAAGGTGGGTTTAACCGAAATACTATATATTCATCTGTTAGTTGCGCTGTTCCAAATGCTAATGCTGTATGACATTAAACTGCATGTTCTGCCCTTGCCTTCTCTCCCCTTTCCAAATTTACATATATGACATCAGGTCTGTGAATACCAGTGCCCAGGATGGTGCTGCAAGGGTATGTAATGTATTTTGCTAGTAGATATTTTCCTCCCTGGCTGCAGCATGGCCTCATTATCATATCGCAAGATGCAGCATTTGATTGAAGCAGTGAAGCAGACATGCATGTGGCTATTTGTCAAGCCAGAGAAAAGGGCACCAGAAGCTCGAGTCACTTAATGGAAATTCTGCTTGTGTTTCTTACTAATGGCCTTACTGTCATTTTTCACACATAGTTTTGTGCTCAGTGTGTCACTAAATTATAGGCGACTTCCATCCGTACAAATGTGTTTGCTATACATTAACAGCCTTTTTTTACCTTTTTTAAGGTAATTTGAAAAATATACTCCAGTTGAACAAGCAAAATACTTTTATAATTGCGTCATTTTTCACTCCAAGAGTACAATTTGCTGCTGTACTCTCTTACTCTATTCTCTGGTATTCCATGTTGATGCTACACAAGTTCATTCACATATTGATTTAAATTAGCAGTAAAAACTGTTTGATGTGGGTCATGTGTTTGACTTTTCATGTCCGTATACAGACCCAGAATGGCAACATGGCAAATCTGGGATTTGCCAGAAGGCCAGTCTGCCAGTGAGCTTGTTCACACCGGATGCACTTGAACCCACAGGTATTAAAGTGTAAGTGTAGGGAGATATAAAAAAAAACTCTTACACTTTAATTAATTTATGTATTTATTAAAACATACTAAAAGCGGAACTTCAGTCATTTTTCATCTTGCCATCTATTAAATCCTCTGCCATTGTTGTTTTAACTTTGGATGGTAAAACTTTTTTTTTTCCGCCAGTAAATACCTTATACAGCCCACTTCCTGTTTCTTGTCTGGTAAAAAGCCTACGTTTATGACATCATGCACAGCTCACTCTCGTGAGTTTGCCAGGAAGGGAGGGGGAGGAAGGTGTGCCTCTGTGTGTCTGTGTAAATCCAGGATGGGAATAGGCAGCAGCTTCAGCTGCCCACAGTTAAAATGGATGCAGCCAGACTTAGTGGAGGGAGATTTCTGCAACATATTTGGCAAGTACAGAATCACAGTATATATAAAATAATATGCAAAGTGGTTGGAGGGAAGCTTCGGAATGGCAAAGATGTTTTTATTACAAATTATGTGAGCAGACTGCATTTCCTCTTTAATGTAGGAGTAAACTCCCATGTATAATTTTTACCTATAAATAAGCCTATAATATGGCTTACCCATACCCGTACTGTAAATACGTGCACCATTCAGGAGGTATTTACTTTAGATGCAGCCAGTGACATCACCACCAGATGCGATCGGAACGAACGGCATATCCATGCTATTCCTTTAGAGCCGTGCTGCAAACAGCGACTCCCACGGGCATGCGCGGGAGTGACGTCATCTTCGGCTTGGCCAATTAGATAGACGAAGGCTGCAAACTCGGAAAGAAAACCGGGTGAAGATGGAAGTGCCTTCGGCAGTGACAGCGTGCTGCTGGAAGGCTTCATTTTCAGGTAAGTCTGTCATAATGTGCTAGTATGCGATGCATACTAGCACACCGGCCCATTTTTGTTTTTTCGATGCGGTTTACTACCACTTTAAAGTAGATCTGAACCCTAGCTAGAGGACATTTAGGTTTCAAAAACACTGTGTATCATAAACAATTGCCCCTTTTCTTCATAAAATACTGTTCTCAACTTTTTTTCATTCTTTTTTGTATCTTGGTGTTGCAGATCTCCTCCAGCCCTTTTCAGCCACTTCTATTCAGCATACAAGGGAAGAGAGAAACAGGCGCAAAGACCACCATAGTTTAGTATTGAAAAGCAAAGACTTTATTAAAACATAGTTGCATTTACAAGAGCAAACAGGAGACAGGCAGAAGTGACAAGATTCCCAGCACTGGGGCTCAGCATCCAACCATGAGGGCAGCCGACAGGTGACAGCCAAAGAGATGGTGTAGGGCGCCGGGAGTCGCTGTATAGAAGCTGGGACTCATCTGTCCGATTGGAAAGCAGCTGTAATGACAGGGAACGTCCTCCTCCGCCTGGTGCCGACATCACTCAAGGAACATGCACAGTCAGTGAATGCGTTTCCAGGGGTATCTGATGCTGATGAAGAGACAGATATGCCTGAAAATGCGTTGAGCCACTTTACAAATGGACAGATGAGTCCTGGCTTCTATACAGCGACACTCACTGCCCTACACCATCTCTTTGGCTGTCAACTGTTGGCTTCCCTTATGGTTGGATGCTGAGCCCCGGTGCTGTGAATTTTGTCATTTCTGCCTGTCTCCTACCAGCTCTTGCGAGTGCGATTTACTGTTTAAATAAAGTGTCTGCTTTTTTAGGCTAGGTTCACACTGCTGCGAACTGTACTGCGAATAGATTGCGTTGCGATAGATTAAATTCGCAAGTCATCTCCAATAACATAGTGTTCTACCAGTGCAGTTCACATTGATGCGTTGTGAATCTAATCCGTGAAGAAAAAGGGTCCTGTGCGAGTTTGATCCGTGTGCGATGCTGTGCGTTGCGAATTCAGCTCCATAGACTACAATAGAACATTGAAAACGCAATCTCCCATTCACATCACTGCGATAGCTTCCCCCTCCAACTCCAGCTACAGCTTTGCAGTAGATTCGCACCAACACATGTAGAAATCGCACTTGTGTCTGTACTGAAAAAACTTGCGTCGCAATCGTATTCAATTCGCAGAAAATTCGCACCGCAGCAGTGTGAACCTAGCCTAATGCTACACTATGGTGGCCCTTGCGCCTGTTGTTTCTCTCTCCTCTTGTGTGCATCCTAGATGGAGTTTCCCCTCCTGATTTGCGGGCTGCAGCACCCACCTGTCAGTGTAGCATTTACTTGTATAGTGTTGGCTACCCACTCAACAGATTCTATTTGTGTTTTATTGATTTGTGGTATTACATTTTCTTTTTGAGATTACTATGTGGTATACTGCTGTTTTGACATCACACATTAACCATTAACCATTGGTGCCCCTGATGACATCATATGTGATGAAATGCATAGG
>BLSH010284136.1:1727980-1748018 GCA_018402905.1 Glandirana rugosa
AACAAAATTATTTTTCGGTGGACAATAAGGGAGAAGTACACACTGTTACCATTTCTGTTTCCTCGACAGAGTGTGCGGCGTATGGTACTTGTTGAAACAGTTACACCAGACTGCTCCAGGTTGGTCTTCAGATCTTTAGATGTTTGACGGGGTGTTTTTTCCACCATTCGTACCAACCTTCGAAGACTTCTGTCATCAATTTTTCTCTTCCCCCCACGTCCAGGGAGGTTCTTGACAGTTCCATGCCTGGAAAACTTCTTAATAACATTACGCACCGTTGAAACAGGGATGCCAAGGTCTTTGGAGATGGCCTTATACCCTTTGGAGGTCTTGTGCTTGCAAATAATAGCATTTCTGGTGTCGTCAGACAGCTCCTTTGTCTTTACCATTGTCACACATGAAGAGGGAATAACAGGTGGCTTTTTATTAAAACAAAATGTTCATTTATTGGCTAATTTGGGTCACATGGGTGGAGGCAATTCATCACAGGTGATCCTCATTTGAGATCTGCAACAGGTGAGCCAAATTGGGTTTCCATACTGATTTGCAGCAAAGGGTGCCAATACCACTGACAAGGCAAGCATTATGGTTTTCTCTGTTTTCCTCATAATGTTTATCTTTTTAAATGTTATTTATCATTTACAGTTTTTTGTCAAACACAAGCTATCTGTAGTAATATGTTGGTTAATTTGATACATTTCCTTCAGTAGATATTCCACAATATGTAAATAAACTTCATGGGTGCCAATAATGGTGAGCAGGACTGTACATGCTTTTAACGATTGTCAAATAAAATGTTGTATTTTTTATGTATTTATCTTTGGTATCGTGTGTGCCTACAAAGTCCACTCTTTTTTGGTATATGGGTACTCCCCAGATACAACAGGTCTTTTTCTAATAATTAGGATGGTGGCATATCATGGAAGGCAAATTTTGTTTTGAAAATTTGAAAATGAGAAATAAAATCTGAAAATATGAAAGAACGAAAATAACGAAAATCCAAAAATTTGAAAATGCGAAAATCCAAAAATTAAAAAATCCAAAGTAATAACTAACTAGCTAATAAAAACGACCTATTAAATTATAGGTATTGGACTTTCCTTTCAAATTTGGCTGTTAGTGAACGTAACTAATACGAATTTATCTGAAGTTACGAATTATCCAAAATAACGAATGCCACATTGATTTGAATGGAACATGATGAATTAATAATAATAAATAATAATAATAAAAAGTTTTTATTATTATTTATTAATAATTTGTTATGTTCCATGCGTTTAGATGCAGCATTCGTTATTTCGGATAATTTGTAACTTTCGGATAAATTTGTATTCTTTACGTTCGCTAACAGCCAAATCTGAAAGGAAATTCCAATACCTATAATTTAATAGTTAGTAATAGTTATTATTAGTTAGTTAGTTGTTAGTTCAGATTTTCAAATTTTCGGGTTTTCTAATTTTCGGATCTTTGTTCTTTTGAATTTTCGGATTTTCGTTCTTATTTTCGGATTTTTGAATTTCCGGATTTTTGAATTTCCGAATTTTCAAATTTTTGAATTTTCGATTTTTGGAGTTTCAAATTTCCGAATGTTCGAATGTCTGACTTCCAGATTTTCGAATTTCCAAATGTTTGAATTTTCAGAAGTTCCAATTTCGGAAAAATTCGTCAAATGGGTTTTTGTTAATTTGAATATTTCCAAATTAACGAATTTGTCGAATTTTGTCGAAAAATGAATTCAGAACAAAACAAATTGCACATGTCTACAACTGGGCACCAGCGCTAGACGGCTGAAGAGTTAGGACTAAAGACTGTTTCTTTAAAGCTGCTTCATGTACATGGCGTACAGCCTGCATAATGATATTCCCAGGACCTGGGACCCATTGTCGCTGTGTATGGCTACCTGTTGATTTGCATTCGAAGAAACAGCTGTGTGCAGTAGTGTGCTGGGGGTTGTGTAAGTCACCCCCATGCGCACTGACATATGCTCTAAGCATAGATAGTGATCCGATGATGCTGTAAAGTGGACCTGAACTTAAAAAGTCAAAATTTTACATCTTATTCTCTTGAATTCCTCCTGAAAAATATCAGTGCACCCAAGGCAACCCTCCTAAACAGGTTATATGTACCTGCTCTGTGCAGTGGTTTTGCACAGAGCAACCCCGGCCCTCCTCTTCTCAGGTCGCTCACCGGCTCTCCTGGCCCCTCCCTCCTGCCGAGTGCCTCCACAGCAAGCAGCTTTCTATGGAGGCACCCGAGCCGAGTCACTGCTCTGTGGGTCCTTTCAGACATGGAGCCCTGGCTTGGCCCTCCCCTCTCTCTCCTCATTGGCTCACTGACTTTGATTGACATCAGCGGGGGTGAATGGCGCTCCGCTGCTGTCTCAGCCAATGAGGAGAGAGTCCCGACCAGCCCAGACTCTCGTGCAACATTGTTGGACCAAGATGGGGCTCAGGTAAGTATTAAGGGGCTGAGGGGGCCTGCTACACACAGAAGGTGTGCATTAATGCATTAATATAAAAAAAATTACTTTAGAACCACTTTAACATAAAATGAGCCCAATAGATTTATGCTTGTTTATCAGAAAGATCCGCAAAGGTAGATTATTCCCCACAGCAAGCTTTAGTTCATTCATGTGGAATAGCTTTTATTTATCTGTCCTGTTTGTATGCTTGTTACTCATGCATTGATAGTCACATAGGCTTCTGCTATGGAGCTTTAATATAAATATTCTTCTGCTTATTTCTAATGCAACTTCCATATTTACATACCTTCCAGCATTTCAAGTGGTCACAACTTTGCTTATGTTTATAGATGAGCACATTCCTAGCCACACATTAAAATAAAACACATTTTACACAGCACAAAGCACTTGATTAGAAGCTTCCAGTGAATTTATAGGGCAGACCTTAAATAAGAAGGAAAACTGCACTTTTGCTTAAAAAAAGCGACCTATCTATCTACAGTATCTAACAAAAGTTAGTATACCCGTCGCATTTTGTAAATATTTTATTATATCTTTTCATGTGACAACACTGAAGAAATGACACTTTGCTACAATGTAAAGTAGTGAGTGTACAGCTTGTATAACAGTGTAAATTTGTTGTCCAAGAAGGTTAAGGCAGTGCTGGAAAATAATGGTGGCCACACAAAATATTGACACTTTGGGCCCAATTTGGACATTTTCACTTAGGGGTGTACTCACTTTTGTTGCCAGATGTTTTGTTTAGATATTAATGGCTGTGTGTTGAGTTATTTTGAGGGGACAGCAAATTTACACTGTTATACAAGCTGTACACTCACTACTTTACATTGTAGCAAAGTGTCATTTCTTCAGTGTTGTCACATGAAAAGATAGAATAAAATCGTTACAAAAATGTGAAAAATGGCTTCAGATCTGTAGATTTTAATCTGCAGCTACTGTAATTTTTTAGTAAAACTACCAACTTTGTAGGGGTAATCAGCAGCTATGTTTTAATACCCCCATCTTGGGTTATTATATTTACCTTTCTTTTGCTTCTTCACAGCTCTGTCCGGCCGTCAGGAGCTAGGAAAATATCCAGTACTTCCAGGTATGGAGAATCTCCTAGTTCCACTCCACGTGACAATTTTGTGTTGGGGCTTGTTGATTGGCTCAACACTGTCACATGGGGGAAAGGAGAGTCCTCAGCCTGTGTGAATTGGAGAGACTTGGAGCTTACACAGGGATGTCCTTTTTTGACCCCTGCGGCTGAGCAGAGAAGGGGAGATAAGGAAATGTGAGTAAAAGCTGCTGCAGGGGGAAGTAGTGAACTTGTAGTTTTCCCTGGAAGGGCAAAGCCCAGGTTCTGTACCGTAAAGGTAACCTGTTATAAATGAAATATGTAGACTGTCATTGCTGAGCTCTGTTTCTTGGAATGCTAGTTGCCTGCATGTCATGTTGCTGCTTTTGTTTCAATCCTTTCTGATTCCCTGACCTTGCACAAATATTGAAGTAAATAATGCTGACTTTTTTCTGATTTTCATGTGCTTAATGCTAGTTCATCAGACATCTAACATTTTTAGAGGCCAGTAATTGGAAAAGCATGTTTCTATCATGAAAGGTATACATTAAGATCCTATTCACACCTTAGCAATGCATCATATTTTTTCATGCTTTCTTTGTGCGTTTGCTGCACAACTGCTTAATGAAGCCGATTCACTTGAATGGGCTGCCCTACGCATGACAAATGCTCCAAAGTAGTTCCTGCACCTTTTTTTTGGCAGTGAGCCTCCCACGTTTTTGTAATGTATCCTTTTCAAGTAGCAAAACCTGCGATTGCTATCCGTGTATGGGGTGCCATTGAGAATTAATGGCGCTGCAAGTGCAATGCGCATTTTGACACATTTGTTTGTTTGTACAGGATTGGATGATAGAAGCCAGCAGAGCTTCTGCTCATTTACTAAGCTCTGGAGCAACTGATCTTGCAGAGTGCAACTGAACTTTGCAAAGTGCACGGTCTATTTGCTTTTAGTAGATCAACCCCTATGTATCAATGTTTCCACAAAAAAAAATTACACAACTTTTACCCAAGATTCACCCATTTTCCAGACAGTGCCTTAAAAAATATTCATACCCCTTGAAATTTTCCACATTTTCTCATGTTACACCAAAAAACATAAATATATTTTATTGGGATTTTATTTGATAGAACAACAGTGGCACATAATTGTGAAGTGGAAGGAAAATGATAAATGCTTTTAAAATTGTTTTACAAATAAATATCTGAAACGTGTGGCGTGCATTTGTATTCATCCCCATTTACTCTAACTAAAATCTAGTGGAACCAATTGCCTTCAGAAGTCACATAATTAGTAAATAGAGTCCACCTGTTTGTAATTTAATATCAGTATAAATACAGCTGTTCTGTGAAGCCCTCAGAGATTTGTTAGAGAACCTTAGTGAACAAACAGAATCATGAAGGCCAAGGAACACACCAGACAGGTCAGGGATAAAGTGGAGAAGTTCAAAGCAGGGTTAGGTTATAAAAAAATTTCCAAAGCTTTGAACATCTCACAGAACACTGTTCAATCCATTAACCTAAAATGGAAAGAGTATGGCACAAATGCAAACCATCAAGACATGGCCATCCACCTAAACTGACAGGTCAGGCAAGGAGAGCATTAATCAGAGAAACAGACAAGAGGCCCATGGTAACTCTGGAGGAGCTGCAGAGATCCACAGCTCAGGTCGCAGAATCTGTCCACAGGACAACTATTAGTCGTGCCCTCCACAAATCTGGCCTTTATGGAAGAGTGGCAAGAAGAAAACCATTGTTGAAAGAAAGTCATAAGAAGTCTCGTTTGCAGTTTGCAAAAAGCCATGTGGGGCACACACATATGGAAGAAGGTGCTCTGGTCAGATAAGACCAACATTGAACTTTTCGGCCTAAAAGTAAAATGCTATGTGTGTCGGAAAACTAACCCTGCACATCACCCTGAACACAGCATCTCCACCGTTAAACATGGTGGTGGCAGCATCGTGTTGTGGGGATGCTTTTCTTGAGCAGGGACAGGGAAGCTGGTCAGAGTTGATGGGAAGATGGATGGAGCCAAATACAGGGCAATCTTAGAAGAAAACCTGTTAAGAGTCTGCAAAAGACTTGAGACTGGGGCGGAGGTTCACCTTCCAGCAGGACCACGGCCCTAAGCATACAGCCAGAGCTACAATGGAATAGTTTAGATCAAAGCATATTCATGTATTAGCATGGTCTAGTCAAAGTCCAGGCCTAAATCCAATTGAGAATCTGTGCCAAAACTGCTGTTCACAGAAGCTCTCCATCCAATCTGACAGAGCTTGAGCTATTTTGCAAAGAAGAATGCGCAAAAATGTCTAGATGTGCAAAGCTGGTAGAGACATCCCCAAAAAAAATTGCAGCTGTAATTGCAGAGAAAGGCGGTTCTACAAAGTATTGACTCAGGGAGGCTGAATACAAATGCGCTCCACAAACTTTTTAAAAACAACTATCATTTTCCTTCCACTTCACAATTATGTGCAACTTTGTGTTGGTCTATCACATAAAATCCCAATAAAATACATTCACGTTTTTGGTTGTAACATGACAAAATGTGGAAAATTTTAAGGGGTATAAATACTCTTTCAAGGCACTCTAAGATTCAATTAGAAAAATGGGTGAATCTAGAGAGACAACACTGATAAACATACCGCTTTGCTTTTGCTATCCACTATTTTCATTTAAAACTGAACTTCGGGCATTTAGCCCTCCACCCCTTAAGACACTTTAGACCCTATTTTTTCTTAAAACCCCTATACCTACTTTTTTCTTGAAGTTTTCTAGCTGGTGCTCTGAAATCATGGCTGGCATTCTTCCTGTACAGAATGGCACTCATGTAATGACTTATGAGCACTGCTCAGTCCTTAGTACCCTGAGCCCAGCCTGTGTAATGACGTGCCCCCTAGGGGTCTGTCATACTACCCAAAGAGGACTGCCAGTCCTGGACTGAAGAGAAAGTCAGGGACAGCGTTGGAATATGGAGATGGTAAGTAACATGGGCCATTTTTTTTTAACACAGCCAGCGGGGACTAAAATGAAACAAAATAAAACTGGAGTTACACTTTAAATTGGTTTCATGCTACAGACCAGGAACACAGTTTTAGTGAAAAACAGCAATACTGTCTGGGGGAATATACTGTGCCTTAGAAGCATAAACTGGTTGGATTTAGTGATTTCATCAGCTGCTTTTTTTATTATACTATCCTGCATTACTATTAGACTTCAGTCCTTCAAATCTTCTTGAAATGTTTACAAGATGCATACAGATCTGAAGCAACCTGGCTGAGTTTCACCTTGGGAAGATGGTCAATATTAATGCAATTAGTTAACAGCGCTCTGGGATTTGTCTTAGAAGTGTCAAATCATGTGATCAAGCTGCCACCAAGCAACATATCTGTCAGAGGCCTTCATTGTGGATCAGTGCTTATTGCTGCACAGCAGGAGGCTCCCATGCTGGAGTCCTAAAACTGTTTTACCCCCAGGTTTATAATTCAACACAAAAAAATATGCATAGCAAAGGAAACACGCTTTCCTGCTTCACCAACGCTGCCTTGACAATCTCAGAGTCTTGTTTATCTATTAGCCTATTTTAATTTAATAGTTGAATAGTTTCAAGATTTGGGGTATAATCAGATTACACAGAGTTAGCAGACAAAATGACTTTGCTTCTAATTCCGTAAGATAAAGACCAAGATTACATCTCAGCTTATTCTGCGCAAATACAAATTGTACATTTAAAGGAAGTCATGTTTCAGGAAAGACTGTCCATTCGAAGGAGCCTTGTGTCACATTAAAAGGTAACATTAAAGGAAGCTGACTTTGCAACCATTTTCAGATGAACTAGAATAGGATAGATCCGCTTAAGGAATAATAAACTGAATTGTGGCTACTAAATTGCTTTTAGTGGTCAAATATACAAGCTTTAAGACGTAACACTTTGAAATGAATGAATTGAAGGTCTTGGCTCCTGAAATAACTATATGGCCTGTAACAGAATAAAATTGCCATTGTGGTGCTGTTATATGAGATATTTTAATGTTGTAGGTATGAGAGAATGCACACCAGACGACCCTATGTTCTGCAGACAAAGGAGAATATTTGCCTGGATGATGATTTGGTCAACCTGGAAGTTCTCAATGAGGTAATTTGTCTAAATAGCATATAACACTTTGTAATAGGAGTCAGAAAGTAGACAAGGGGACCTCTCTGGATTTTGAATTCTGCAAACAAGGTCAGAAAAGTCAGGGGAGAAATCATTATACATTCACTTTAAAGGGAACGTTTAGTGATTTTGAATATATTTTTTATGTTTTGCTTGTATTAATTATGACTATCTAAGAAATAAAATTTGAAAATGCTTGTTTTATTACAGTACAGGACACAAACTATTCATAGACCATGGGTTATAGGCTTGTATCTCTAGGTGCTTGGACACTGGCAATAGTTTTGAGGACACACCCCCTGGGTGCATCCCTTTTAACTCTACCCATAAGGTGATGGACCTCTTCTCCTTCACAGAGAAATCACTCTTAGCTTAGTTAGTTATATTTTATTTTTCTTTATTATTTTATCTTTGTATTAGTCAATCAACTCCTCATTGCCTTCTAATGCCACAAATGGAAACAGTGTATCTGGATTGATGACACCTTAGTAAACTTTGGGAGCTGTACCTGGACCCCACACTTTGAGGTTGTTCTATATTGTTGGTTTGAGCACTGGATTCTGCATGATTGCCTACCTTGAAAGTTTCACTTCTACAGCGTTAGATCCCAAAACCCCCTCCTCAGGAGCCTCTACCTCTGCAAATTGTAGAACACCTAATCACTCTATACGTGCTTCAATTTACAAAGCTAGCTTCAGCCCTTCATTGACACAAGATGTGGGAACAAAGCCCAACAAATCTTCCCCAAAGCTCTCTTCTAAATGAAGGGGCAACCTCACTCCCAAGAGTGGGGGGAGTAACAGCTGTTAGCTTGCCTCTTTCTGGGTCCCTGACCTGTGAGTTCAATCAGTGGTTTCAAGGGCTCTAGGATGTTGATGGGAAGCTTGGCTTCCCCAGGTGACCATGTTCCCTGGACCACGAGAGACTCCTTAGCCTGAAAGACTGGAATCTGTTATTATCGCGTTCCAAAGCTAGGAATGGAAAGGTTTTCCTAATGTTAAGGCTGTCCTGGAAATCCACCAAGTTAGGTCATTTCTTTCTTGGCTGGAAAGGAACATAGGTAGGTCAAGAGAAGGAGCGTGCATGCTCCAGGTCGACAAAATGTTGTTTCGAAGGAGGCTACCATGAGGCTTAAAACTCTTATGGAGAATCTGATTGTGGGATGTCTCTTTGACCTCAATTCTTGAGCGTAGACTCTGGGAGAAAGAATTCTCTTTTCTGGAAGGAAAACCGTCCGAAAGCCTGGGGCATCTGAATTGTTCTGTGGGCATCTGTCAATAGCTGGAAGGGAGATAGGTCTTTCAAGAAAAGATTTCCTAGATTCTTAGAAGGACATGGAAGTAAGAAAACCAGATAATCTAATGGACGGGAACACACTGTCCAGCAAACTCTGTGGTCCACATCCCAGGAGTGGACAAATGGAATGCAGACTACCCTAGCCACCATTGCCTGGATCAATAAGAATGTTCCCTTCACCTAGACATCATCAATCTGATATGCCAGAAATGGGGGACTCCAGGTGTATGCATCCTAGCCACCAAATTCAACTACAAACCTCCTTTGGCACTGGTCTTGGATACCTTGATAATTCCCTGGTCTCAATTCAGTCCAATCTGCGCCTTCCCTCCAGTGCAAATTCTGCCTCATCTGCTCAAAAAGATTGAGCAAGAGAGGAAAACTGTGATTTTCATTACACCAAACTTGCCCAGAAGAACCTGGTACACAGTCATGCTCAGACTTCTATCAGGCAACCCTTAGCTTCTCTTAACAGTCCAGATCTGTTGTCTTGGGGTCCTCTATTTCATACTGCTTCTCAGTCGCTGGCCTTAACAGCATGGCTGTTAAGGCCGGGTCTTAAAAGTTAGAGGGTCACTGAGTCTGTTATTCCAACCTTACTGAAAGTAAGAAAAGCCACTTCCAGGAAGATCTACTTTTGTACATTGGAATCCTTTTTTGCCTGGTGTTGAACATAGGCACTTTAAGGCCAGAGATTACTCTTTGACTTGAATTCTGGCTTTCTTACAGCCAGGTCTTGACCAGAAGCCTTAAAGGATAAGTTCACCCTTGGGAACAGGTTACAAGTTCTATCCGATTTTAGGGTGGAACATGTAAAATCTTCCCAGTGCTGCAGCTGAAACCTGCTGCACCCCCCCCCCCCCCCGGGCAGCAGTATGGGGAGAATATCCCCGTACTAGCTGTCAGTTTTTGAAAGCAGCACAGCCATGAGGGGCTCTGCCTACACAGCCGTGTCATTCATACACAGAGCTCTGTGAATGAATGAGCTACAAGTCCTTATCGGCTGTCGGCTTTTAGTTCTCAATGAACTACCACAAGGAGCACTGTGATAGTTCATTGAATCTTCCTGTCAGCGCGTACCGGCTTACCTATATGGATGTACGGGTAAGCAGATACACTGACGTTGTGCAGGAGACCTGCATGGCATTTCCTGAACACTGGTGCAATGTTTTACAGGCTCCTAATACAAAAAATAATAAATGCACATTTTTTTTACCTGCAAAAAGATGTGCATTTATTATTTTTTGTACAAAGGTGAACTTTTAAGCACTCTAAAAGTACAGGTTTCAAGTTTGTCCATTCTGCACTTCCTTGCAGATCTTTGCTTCTCTGCAGCAGGTGGCAATACCCTCCACAAACGAGGATGGAGGAGCATGTGACCCACTCCCCTTTAATGGTGCCCAGACCTAGAAAGCAATTACTTGGCTCAAGCACTGTCACGTGACCAGTTGCATGATTGCACTTCTCCAACACAGCCAATCAAAGTGTGAACTGCAGAGGAGAAAAGAGCTACGAGCCAGCACAGGTAAAATGAGTATGGGGATCAGGATTTCCCTTTTCAGAGACACTGTCACCTTGTTTGCTTGGACAAGGCGAGAGTGGCTTTCTAAGGTTTTCTACACATGGGTAATTAATTGTCATTGCAAATCATATGCTGAGTGCTGTCTTTTAAGCTTCACGTAATATTCTTATTGTACTGATATCTACCATGCAGTATTTTGTTTTTATACAAAAAGTGAACAGGCATAAAGATTTGAGACTTAAGAAACCAAAATGGAAGGCATGATAAAAGTTGCCTAGGGGGCACATGGTTTTCTTTTCTTTTGCAAACTCTTCCATATTTTATGAACATGTATTTTAGTTGTGCAGCTGTCATCTTTATATAGTTGTCAATCTTTCTTTTTTTTTTTTCAGGAAACCATTGTACATCAGTTACAGACACGATTTGCTGACTTGCAGATTTACACATATGTTGGAGATATTTTAATAGCTTTAAATCCATTCCAAAATCTCAGCATTTATTCCCCACAGGTAAGAAACAATAATAAAAATGATGATTATACTTCATAGAAAAGTGGGAAATATGTTAGAAAAGGAAAAGTAAGACATGGCAATATGCCTGATTTATGAACTCTAAAGAAAAGGAAGGATAGAACCAATGCCTGTAGCAAAAAGTCAAGTTACATATTTTTTTCTCTAACCTGTACTGGGAATGTTAAACAGGGATTTTCATGGACGCTAAAAGCAATATCTTCTCTTTCTTCATTGCTCCCATTTTCAAACATAGGTCCCTTACTGGATGATTGTATGTCTGCAAGTCTGTGGTGGAAGCACTTGCACTGTGCACTTTACTCTCCGTAATTAGTAGTAGTAGAACCTCGGGCCTTGCCTGAAAGTCTTAGGAGGGGGTGGACATGGCCTTCTGGCTTCTTTCGTCTTGTCTCATGGGGTGTCCCTTCGGAGCAGCCCCACCTAGTACTTAAGCTTGGTCTGTTTGGGCCAGTGAGTACCTCAGTCCCTTCAGGAGCCTTGCGCCCCAGGGGATCAGGGTGAGGGTCCTTCCTCTTCAGAAGAGGTCCAAGTGTACACCCTGCACACTTTTTGTGTTCCCACTTTTGTGTGTGCACTTTTTTTTGCACCGGGTGTTACTTTGAGTGTGTGTCACACACCATGGGCTTTAAAAAAAAATCACTTGGTCTACACCCTCTGGGAGCTCCATTGTGGCTATTAGGACTGGCATTTTGGGAGTGTGTACATAGACCTGTGCCCCTTGAAACACCATCTCTGCTAAAAGGAGTCAGGGGCAGATGCACACTACACATCAGTTTTGGGCAGTTGTAGGGTTTCATTTACAGACAAAGGTATAAGGGCTTCAAGGAACATAGGGCTGCATACTGACACTTTACAGACATTAAAAGGCACAGCATAAGAGTTTTGCATTGTGTGTGTGCATGTTGGGACAACTTGTAATTATCCTGGTTCCAGTAATGTTGCGATGAAACATGGCATTACTCCAGCTTTGCTAATTGGGCTATAGGGATGTAGCATTTTTTTGTATTTTTTGTATTTTTTTGTGATCATGTAAGAAGCAATGAGCTGCAGTCAGCCTGTCTGTACTCAGCAGGAATGATTACTGAGCATGGGTTGTATTTTCTCTGCCACTTGCTGTATGAGCCAGCCAAGAGAGGTTGCATTTTGTTTAGCATGTTTAATAACCTAGCTAATTAACGGGCTTGGGGCTCTGGTGATGCATGCTGGGAGAACTGTTAAATACTTGGGGCACTTTATATTTTACTTCTTTTCTCGGTGGTTTCTGCCATGTGAGGATGTCATTATGAAAGATCTACAGTAAGTGTGTAAGAGAAGCAGCAGGAGCACCACACACTTGCAATGCTACTTCCCAATCCTGCCATTATTGCTCTTGTTTAAACACTTACAATTACTAGCACCTCATTAAGTCCAGTCACAGCAGGTATAAGCCCTAATGAAGAGTAAGTGTTTTGCTCCCCCCCCCCCAACATACATTGCCTGCCTTGTACCACTCTAATGTTAATTGATGACATTTTCTTTTAACTCTGTGACTTAAGTTGGCCATATATGATTCATTTTTCTTCGTTCAACCAGCAGGTCGAACAAAAAAAAAGAGCCGATTCCCTCATTCACATATTCAATGTGGATGGGGAATCCTTCCTACTGTGGTCATTTTATTTTGACAGCGGGGAGCCTTCCTCTCAATCAGAATACAATCATCAGTGTTGCTGGTTATATCTGGCAGCACTGATCATTTGGGAAAAAACCTGACAGATTTGTTATACACAAGTCAATTGATAGATCTACTTTTGCACAACCACCTGCCCATGAATGGATTGTAATTCAGCCAGTCTCTGCTGAACTGGTCACATTTCAATCCATGTATGGTCAGCCTTATGATGTAGTGCTCCCACTGCTTCTCTTACACACTTTGACTCCTCTCTGGACCCCAATTTGGGGCACATTAAGCAGCTTCGCTGAAGCTAGTCAGCTTTATTGCTTGAACAAGGCACCCTCATTATGAGATATAAACAAAAGGTGATCTAGTGCCTCGTATTTATGTACTCTGACTGTGAAAGATCTGTCTCTATACCCAGGTATTGTGTCTAGGGGTTGGAAGGAAACATAGATCTCCCAAACTGGGAGGTAATTCTGAAGCTGCTGGGGACTAAAGAATGTGTGCCTAGAGAAAGCAACTGCAACCGTCCACTACAAGAGATGTAGTGAGTGACTGGTTCAGCGACTATGCACAAAAACCTTCTCAGCTCTCCTGCCTTGTAAAATAAAATTTCAAGGGCCGAAATCCTGTGAAACCAGTAGGCCTAGTATTTTTTCAGAAGGTACAGATAGATTTTGTCTTAGTCTAGTGTTTGAGACTATCTATATTTTTTGGGAATATCCTGATTCACCCATCCCATATTGCAATGTGCAATAAACATGTTCTTGTTTTGAGCTCACAAAAGTGACTGGCACCCATCTTTTTATACCCTGCAAAAATAATCACATCTGAGACTGAAAGGACCATATTGCTATATGAGAGTGCTTAGGAGATTGGCAAAATAATTGTTAGTCATCTGGAACCCAATATTTTTTTACATGGCACCCCTGTAGCTTTGATAACATTATGTCATTGCTAACATGGATTCTTTCAAAATGTCACTCTTTTGCCTTTTAGCTCTAAACCTGTCTTTTTTTAATATGGCACCAAGTGAAATTATAAACTTTGCAGTAGTTTAAATCCAGTTTTAAGAATCGGGCCACCCTGCTTTGTGTAAATTATCTGTTTGCAGTCATAAGGCTAGGTTTACCCCTATGTGGTTTCTCTTTGGTCATGTTAAGCCTCATTTGAATGAGCTGCTGTACCTAAAAACACAGGGAAAGGTCCCTGCACCATTTTTTCTTTGTCTTGCCATGTGGGTTTAGGCAAGCACTTCACTTTGTTTGGTGCTCTTTATTCTCATTTTAATATGCACCCCTGACTAAGCTCTTGATTTATTAGCAAAACATGTCCGGTTTTGTATTTGGGAGCATGTTTTTGAATTGATTTTGGGGCACACATGGTTTCGAGGCTAGAGACTGGGGACTCCTTAATACCAAATTTCGGTAGTTTACAGATTAGTACCGTGAAAGAGATCTGACAGAGAAGCAGAGAGCTTGGGCCCTTGTTACTATAGTGGTCCAAACCTTCTAGATACTGTTGTAGCACCCCCATCGAGTAGGTGTGTTTTTCTAGCAGGGTTTTGCTAGGTGAGGTAAAATTTAGTCAGGCCTGAGTGTAAAAGCAGGCCTGAATGTTTTGATCTGGGCTGGGAGGAGAGGCTCATGGGGGATTAAGTGGACTTAACAGATGAAGTCACCAGAACCTCCAACTTCTTTCTAGAAACCTTGGGAAGGTTTCTGGTGAGAGAGCTGGGAGATAGGTGGAGCCATCTAGAGTATTCTAAGGAGCCCTGACCAATCCCCAAACAGGATTGGCAGGGGGCATTCCTCCTTAAATACTCTGAGTCAGCCAAATCTGGGAGGAGACGTGTTGGGTGGAAATCTGGAGATGTAGCAGAGGCGCTGTGGAGGCCTCTACACGGGAGGTCGCCCCCATCTGGGGAGGGGGTGACCTTGAGGCCTGGAGGTTCGGGTGCAGCCGGGAGTGGTGGTGATGCCTGGAGTTGCACAGGAGAACAACAGAGGTGCTACAAGGAGAGAGACTGTAAAGTGATCCACCGGTGTGGTGAGTGACAGTCCCTGTGGGCTGGAGGAGAAAGTGCTGGAGCAGGCTGGGAAAGGAATAGTGGACAGTCTGTGGAAGCCTTGGGAGCCAGTCAGGGGAAGGAGAGTCACTAAGAAAAAGCAGATTGGTGGGACCTGGAAGAAGGATGGGCTAGGAGTTGTAGGCCTGGCTAGGCCCGGCTAGCACTCAAGTACTTTGCTACACATTCGGGGCCTGTGATGCCTGGCCTGTAATGGGTGTTTCTGAGGTCCTGCTAATACAGAGTAGGCCTCACCATGTGCTAGCGGCAGTGAAGAGGAAGGCATAGAGAAGCTTGATAAATTTCCTTTCAGGCTGGAAACTAAGTGATGTGCTGTAGAGAAGTAAAAGAGTGATGATCTGCAAGTTCTGTGTTAGAGAGAGAACTGTAGAAGAAACGGTCAGAAAGTTGAGTGCTGAAGAGTTGTGAGGAGTAACAGTCTGCAGAGGGACAGTCTGCAGTGCAAGTGTGCATATACTGGAGTGTATATGGAGTTTGTGTAGCATAATTCTTTGGGCATCCCACAGTCATCCCTTATTCCCATCCAAGTTATTTCCCCTAAATAAAACAACAAAAACAAGAGTGAGCCTGTTCAGTGTCTCCGGATGTATATGGTGTGATTGAGGGCAGCTATAAGGTGAACCACTACTACCAACCAATCACAAGGGAGCACATGGCAACACTGTCATCAGTAATATTAATTATTTAGGGTGGAGGACACTTTTTTGTCTGTGGGATTGATATTGCTGCAATAGGTGGTGGAGGTTTTTGTATAGTCTTCTCTCTCCTCCATTTCCACCTTTCCCCATTCTCTACAGAATATTCAGTTATTGTGTACATCCATTGAATGGCTAGACCTATTTCTCCTTCATTATAGTTATTTAACTGTGGATGGAGATTTGTAATATCTGCAGGGTGCTATCGTGACAATGTATTCCATAATACATCCGTATCGCCCTATAAGTTACATTATACATTTTAATAGAATTTCAATAAAGGTTATATTTTATTTTGGTGGCTGGGTATGGTAACGCACCCCCATCCGGTTGAAAGTGGCTTAAAACCAGTTTAAGGATTGGCGCCTTCTGCTTTGTGTAAATCATCTGTTTGTAGTTCTTATTGCTAGGTTCACACTAATAGCAGCGCATTTTTGATGCATGTGCGGGAAATCGTGCGATTAAGCACAATCCTGCACCCCCATTTAGTGTGAACTTAGCCTGACACCTGACTTGTGCACATTTTTAAAAATTTAATTATGACAAATATATTTTAATATACAAAGAAACTTTCCTTATTACAATAGACATTTGCCTCAAATGTTTTCTTTGTTTAGTTCTCCAAGCTGTATCATGGAGTCAAACGTGCCTCAAACCCTCCACATATATTTGCAACTGCAGATGCTGCATATCAAGGAATGGTTACTTTCAGCAAAGATCAGGTATGATACCATCAGAGCATTAGGCTTGCTATAGATGAATAGTTTTTATTTTGGCAGAATTAATAAAAACATATTCCTCCAGCCACGCAAATGCAATAGGTGGAGGATTGTGCAAGCAGGAATGGCCACACACGGTTCAATATTCAGCCGGTCACTGCTGAATCAGTTGAATTTCTATCCATCTATGGCCAGCTTTAGTTTAGCATTTATGAGCAAAGTACAGTAACCCATAACAACTGTTTAGAATTTAATACACATCCCATAGAATGCATTGATATATTACAACTGATAGTAGTTAGAGCTCAGCTAGCCTGAACATTAAAGTATTTATAAAGTCAAATTTTTTTTATTTTTGTTAAATTTTGGATAAACTGTGTTAGAACCTTCTCTGCTTTTTACTGCTCTTTGTGTCCCCGATGATTCACTTTCACTATTGATCCTGGTGACCTTTGTCTTTGATACAGAAAGTGATGGGAAGACCAAAATATTTGAGCTGTCAAAGCAACTAATTTAGAGAGAAAAAATACAAATGGGTATACATGTTTGGATGATAATTGTCTAAGACAGTGGTTCTCAACCTCAGTCTTCAAGTACCCCCAACGGGCCATGTTTTCAGGTTTTCCTTTACATTGCACAGCTGCTTTAAATAAATATCAATGACATGGTATTGATAAGAGCTATTTTATCTAAGGGAAGTTCCCAAAAGATGGCCCGTTGGGGGAACTTGAGAAATGAGGTTGAGACCCACCGGTCTAAGAAGGGATATCTCCTCACTTTAGAGAGATCTTACTTCCTGCTGTGTCTCTAGGACAGGACACTGATGAAAAAAAAGACCAGACAGAGGTCCTAATTATTATCTTTTAAAAATGTAAAAGAAAAACATTTTTGGCTTTACATGAGTGTTAAAAACGTTAGCTTTGCTAGACTAAAAAAAGCTGATTTCCAAATTAATAAATGTTGTCCGCTGAGCTTTCCCACCTTTTCATATCCCGGTTCTCCACATCAGTCCCCTGGTGTATTTCCACATTGTTTAAACATCTTCTTGAACTTCAAATATATGAGTGCATTATGTTTTGTTATTACAGCTTTGTTCTTTACCATATGTATTATTGGATATGTAGGTTTTTTCCACCTACGACCAAATTGAATTTCTATATTTTTTGTACAAGCTCTATTTTGTATGTTTCTTTTATAAAATCTTTAATAAAAACACAATTTAAAATAAATAAATAAATAAATGTTGCCCTCTCATTTTTAGAGGTACCCTCGGACATCCGACATTTCTGAATAGAACACTGCAAACTAATCAGCATGCACGCACGCAGTAGGTTTCTTCTGTCTGTGCCTGCTGTGGCTAACGATTCTGGCATTGCTGTAGAGAGATTCAGTAACTATTGTCCTGGTTACAGACAGTTCATCCGCTGTTAGGTAGAGCTTAATGCATCCTCCTTCTCACAGGAGGGATGTTATTAACAAAAATCAGTATTCAGAAAGGGTACCACTGTTCCCAACTGGAGTCTTCAAACCCCACTTTGTGGGCTTTTTTGGAATAGGGCTAATGTCTGATAATTCAGTTTCATCAGACATTAACTTGGACAATTTTTATGTATACATAAAAAAAAAAATGTAAATCAATAGCAAGGAAAAAAAAATCATCCTTAATGGAAGTGATATTATTAGCATGTATTTTGTAACTTGGCTCAGCCATTTGTATGGTGGTAATTCTCTCATTATTTGTGATCTGTGGCAGTGCATTATTATAAGTGGAGAGAGTGGAGCAGGAAAAACAGAGAGTGCTCATCTCATCGTGCAGCATCTGACCTTCCTCGGAAAGGTATGTCCTTACCCAATGTCATTTGTTCTTTGTCAAACAAAGCTGGCACTAGACAGAATAGCACACTGGATACATACCATGAACTGATTGTATACATTCAGTTTATACAGAACAGACTGATGAGTGCAAATCGCAAATACAAACCACTTTTGATATAATGTATTGTTTTTCCAGACACATCATTCTACTGTACAAATATAGAATAATAATTAGGGGATCTTTTCCAGGTCCTTCTTTGTTGAAACCTTACATCAAGCTTCTTGCCACATAAGGGCATGGGTATAAGCTGGTCATACTCTAATCCACCAGCAACCCCCTCCCCTAAAATACCAAGGATAGGAATACATATGTAATCTGTGTAGATTCTCAGACCCAGTTAGCACAATTTTGTGGCAGTGTTGAATTGTAAATCTTGTTAACTTGCCACACATTTTCACCGGCAAGTTGTACATTTGTAGAGCACTTGAAGCACAAGTTCTAGTTGACACTTTTCCAATTTGTAGCAAATGCGCGTGGCACTGGCAGGTCCATAGCAAGAGAAAAGTTGCAGTGGTGAGTCTACAGCAAGAGCTCTGCAAGTCACAGTGCCCCCTGTGGTGGGATGACTATTGCACAACATAACTGAACCAGAACTTGCAGCAGACTTGCAGAATGTTTGCAAAGAAAGTTGATCTGGAGTCATGCAATGCGGATTGGCTGCAATTGTGCAACAATTTTGTGAAGCCTGACAAGTCTAGCAATAGCTTAGCAAGTCATTTTCAAACTTGCAGCTCAGTTGCTTGCTATCTGGGGAGCTGGCATCAGAAACCGACCAGAGGTGAGCCTGCGGTGGGTAGACACTTTTACATAGTCAAAAAGCTGCATGTATTATAGATGTAGGGGATCTGTAATTTTCTTTGGGGTGGTGGCCAGGTCTCAAAGACAATTTTTTTGAACCTTTGGAATCACCTGGTAGTGCAAATTTTTTAGCCTCCCTTCTGATGCTTCCACAATGAGACACTTACTTAAAATGGATGATGACAACACGGATAAATATTGCAAGGAATATTGCCGCTGTATACTTCTGAAGTAAAACAGCCCACGGTGAGTCATAACCTTCTGGATTACTCTTTAGAGGTCACTCATGCTCTACATTGATAAAACTGCAAAATGCATTTTCTTTAGTAAATCAGGTCCAGGGTGTCCCTTTTATCAAGAGATAATTCAACCAGACATAACTACTACAGTGTTTTTTAACTCACAATACAAGTGATGAAATGAAGAATCGTCTACATCCATCTGCCTCTTCTATGTTGCGGGGGTTGAGTGGTTTTTGTTCTTATAAGAGCTCTTATCAGTCGTCATCCAGGGCCTGGGGCAAAGATGACAAACTGCATCCTTCCATACCGAATATACAAACCCAATCATCATCTGCAACTGCCACCTGCTAGCTACACCCATCTGCCACTTTGTTGTCACTGTCTCACTGTTATAGGTGTGGGCAGCCTGTTGCATTAGGGCAGGAGTAGGCAACCTGTGGCCCTCCAGCTGTTGTGGAACTACATTTCCCATGAGGCATTACAAGGCTGGCAGTTACAATTACTCCCAGAAGCATGATGGGACTTGTAGTTCTGCAGGGGGGCCGCAGGTTGCCTACTCCTACATTAGGGTGTGCACCCAAAGCTCAAACACTGGACAGTGAATGAATGGGAAGTGCTCTGTGCTGAGCGACTTCCTGTTCATTCACAAACTGAAGCATAGTAAACACAGTTTGTGAGTGTGTTCACTGTATTCAGTTAGAACATGAAGGGGCTGGAAAATAACATATTGATTAGCCGCTTCCCCCACTCTCTGTCCTGAAACATCCCCCACAACAGCCGGGGGAGAGGAGGGAAGCCAGCAGCACTGCAGTGGTGGGGGCACAACACGAGTGGGAAGCCGGGGCAGTAGGGGGGAATCGGCACCGCACATTGATTAGGGTGTACCCAGGCACAACTGGCATACCCCCCTGCACACACCTTTGAT
>BLSH010284136.1:1754407-1780773 GCA_018402905.1 Glandirana rugosa
CAGTGGACAGGTAGTCTCATGGGCTCATGGACAGTGGACAGGTAGTCTCATGGGCTCATGAACAGTGGACGGGGAGATGGGCAGGTGACAGGTACTCGGGTACTCTGATGGAAAGGTGACAGGTACTCGGGTACTCTGATGGAGAGGTGACAGGTACTCGGGTACTTTGATGGACAGGTGACAGGTACTCTGATGGACTGTGACAGGTACTCTGATGGGGTGGTGACAGGTCCTCTTTATTGGGGGGGTGATCAGTGTGCTTGGTGTACACAGTAGGCGGTAATGAGCTGTTACCGCAATCTCCCTGTCACACACGATCGGTGTGTGACAGGGAGAACCGCGGTAATAGCTCGTTACCGCGGTTTGTTTACATCACATGACCGTCTGTGATTGACACAGCCGGTCACGTGGTAAAAAGCCAAATCTATTGGCTCTTTACACGGATCGGAGCTGGGCTTTGTCCGAGGGACAAGCCTCAGCTCCGATCGCCGCGCTGCGCGCCCCCAGGGGCACTCACGAGCGGCGTGCACGTGAGGCTCGTTTGTGACCGGCTGTGATTGGACACAGCCGGTCACGGGGTAAAGAGCCAATTTTATTGGCTCTTTACCCCGATCTGGGGGGGACACAACCCCCCGACAGATGAGCGATCCGCAATCGCCGCTGTGCGGGCCCCTGGGGGCCCGCAGTAGCGGCGAGAAGCGGAGGACGTCATATGATGTCCTCCCGGATCGACGGCCAGTCCCTGCCGACGTCATTTTACTATACGTCGGTAGGGAACTGGTTAATATCACTTTTGTGTGGACTGCCCTTTTATTGTACAAGAGATGTAGGCTCATTTTTATTTTATCTACAGTAACATTGGACAATCACTGGGCTCACACCCTGTTAACTTTAGTCCACAATATACTGTAACACAATTGTGTGAGAGAACATTAAAATGTCTTAAAGCGGTAATAAACCCGCGAGAAGAGGGGGAAAAAAATAGCCTGCAAGACAATAGCATAATGTGTTAGTATGAATTGCATACTAACACATTATGAAGTACTTGCCTTAGAACAAGGCCCCCGATGCCCGAGTTGGTCAGCACTGAGGATGCTGACATGATGGTCCTCTTCTTTCTTCTGGGTACGCAGTTCTGGAGCTGTGACTGGCCAGAGCCATGTGACGTCCCTCCCACGCCTGCGCGCGGGAGCTCTTCGTACCGGCAGCCAGCTCTGATTTTCCGGCAACTTCCGCCGGATCATCAGAGCGCATGCGCCGCTGACATCGGTGGCTGCATGCAGGGTGAATATCTCCTAAACCGTACAAGTTTAGGAGATATTCATTTTACCTACTAGAATAAGGCTTACCTGGGGGTTTACTACCGCTTTAAGAAGGGCAGCAGTAAACTGGCGTAGGATAAGGTTACATGAAGCCTGTTCATTCTGAGTTTAGAGCTATAGTACTTCATCAACTCATCAACAAATGTCCCATTTCTGCCAAGGCTCCTACAAACTCACTAGCAACTGCTAGCTATTTACTAACATAATGCATGATTAAAATGCTGATCAAATATATGCATTCAGCCTGTTCAAATCCCTTTCAGTAGTTTCAGTTTACCCTCTATTTTGTTGCATAATAAAATCAGTATAAGAAACAATTCCCCTCTAATGCTCAGAGTTGTAAATATAGAGAAATATGTTACTATTTTTAGCCTTTTCTCTAGAACACCATACAGAGCTGGTAAAATGATTCTTCCAGCAGTATAATAATAATAACGTTATAATGGGAGAGAGTAATGAAGTGCAACTAATGAAATAATGAAGCAGAAATAAAACAGTATTTGGGTTAATTTTGTATCATTTAAAGTTTTAGTGAGTTTACATAAAATATGCTCTACCCAAATGCTGAAAAAGTTGTTATTCTTCTAAATCTTCAGCACATAAACTTGCAGTATTAGAAAATATTCATATTTGATCCAGGCTAGAGAGGGAACAACAAAATTTGAGCTTGATTGAGCATTGCATTATAACCCTCCGATGTGCTTTCTCTTTTATTTCATACAGGGGTGAGAAAAATTTTCACATATTTTACTACATTTATGCTGGACTTTATCACCATAAAAAGCTTTCTGAATATAACCTACCAGAAAATAAGCCTCCTAGGTAAAGCATCTATGTATCTATGTATCTATGTATCTATGTATCTATGTAGCTATGTATCTATCTATCTATCTATCTATCTATGTATCTATGTATCTATGTATCTATCTATGTATCTATGTATCTATCTATCTATCTATCTATCTATCTATCTATCTATCTATCTATCTATCTATCTATCTATCTATCTATATATCTATCTATATATCTATCTCTCTGCCTGTCCGTCTGTCTGTCTAATTTATCTATCTAATCCAGTGGTTCTCAACTCCTGTCCTCGGGACCCACCAACAGGCCAGGTTTTCAGGATAACTGAAATACATCACAGGCGATATCATTTGCTGCTTGGTGATTGCGGTATTCTAGTCTGCATCTCCCCAAGGTAATACTTAAAATCTGGCCTGTTGGTGGGTCCTGAGGACCGCAGTTGAGAACCACTGATCTAATCTATCTATCTCAGCCTTTTTCAACCAGGTTCTTCCCGAGGTTTCTAGGGTTCCTTGATCAATGAGCAATTTTTACCTTTCAGATAAATAACCCTTGATACCAGTGATATTTTCCCACTCACCCCCAATGTAGGGGGCATTCAGGGGCATAACGATAAAGGTTGCAGGGGTTGCGATTGTTCTTCTGCTGTTCCCAGGGTCCCTGTGTGCTTCCCTGCCCCCCTCCCCCCCCCACAGAGCTGCTGTCTTCCCCCTCCTCTCTCCTGCCAGCTGCTGTAGAAGATGTATCATGATGGAGAGATGGTAATGGGTGGGTAAATTTGTCAGTTACCGGCTCCTTCTTTTTCTGAATGGAGAGAGTCGGTGATTGGTACCAATTGGTTCATTCATAACTGAAGTATAGTAAACTGTTTTTACTCTACTTCCATTTCTGGATGAATGGGAGGCTTGGTACTCAACTATTCCTGTCTATTCATTTTGTGCAGCTGAGGTTACACAGATGGAGATTGAGGGCTGAGGTTTGTTTAGAGCCCTGATATCTCATCAAAGCCCCCCCCCCCCAACAGAGCTCCCCAAAAGAATTGTAAAAAATAATAAAAACAAAATTGTAAAATAAAAAAATTAAATGGTAAAAAAAAAATTAAATTAAAATAAAAATTAAAAACTACTGACACCAGCGAGGGAACTAACAGGATTGCAAAGGTTGCATTTGCGACCGGGCCCTGGCATTTCACCACCATGGGAAGACCCGTAGAAGGACCGTAATAAAAGGACACGTGATGGCAGTTAAGGGCCCCAGGATCAAAGAGAAGAGGGAAGGGCCCTGGCCAGGGGTCAGGGAGGCCCTTCAAAATTTCTTGCCCTGAAGGTTCTAGTTATGCCTCTAGGTGCATTCTAACCACCAGTGCAATGGGGCTCTTCTTCACTAACCACCAATATAATGGAAAGCTTTGCTGACTACTAGTGTAAGGGGGCACTTCTCTGACTACCAATGTAAGGTGGCACATTTCTGCTCACTGGCAATGTGAAGAAGCACTATGGTTTTCATGGTCTGCATTACTTTTGTGGCCATTATTATAACTGAAAATCATTTTGTCATATTGAGCAGCCTCAGGTATCAAATACACGAAATATGTTATATTCCTTCATCTTTATTTACTCTTATATTGTAAGTTGAAGATAAAACATTTTAAACCAGGATTCCTTGAGATCTGAAAGTTTGTTTCAAAGGTCTCTCTATATTAAAAGAATATCAAGTTTGAATGGAAGACAGTGCTGGACTGGTGCCACTCGCGGCTGCCTAGCGGCAAGTTATTGTCTGTCAGGTGTAGACGGAATTGCTTCCAATGGGTTGTATCTCAAGTGTAGGCGGTAAGTGATAGACTCCATTGAGGTCTAGGGCTGCTACCTTTCTCATAATGACAATGGAGGCGTTACTACAGTGAACACTTTGGGTGATTGGAGAGGAGCGCCCGGTACCCAAAAAGAGAAAGGTCTCACTTGATGAATTTTAGAGTTATTTATTCGAGATAAAAGTAAACAAGTAGAGCCAACGCATTTCGGAGGAACTGCCCCCCCCCCTTCTTCAGGGCTGTATGTCTTGAAAAGTGGTTAAATTTTGAGAGGGTTAAATTCGATCAGCAGCCCTGCATTAGACAGCCTTGTGGAACAGAGACAGCCATGTAGCCAATAAAAGGGTTGAAAAAGGCTATCAATCTATTTATGTTTGCACTACTGCAGTGGCAGATGGGGCCTGTAGTTTTTCCTTGTGAATGAATAACACAGCTCTGCAGATGGAGCCCTGTACAGCCATGCTGATTTCAAATCTGACAGCTGCTGCAGGGGAGAAGAACCCCTGCATGCTTTCAGAGGGGGGCTGTTTTGGGGGTGGGTATCTTGCAACATGTAACATGGTCTTAAAGCTGGAGCTAGCCTTTAAATCGCAGGCAGCCGTGCATGCAAAATTAGCTCATGCTGATTTTGTTTTAAATTAGTGAACAAACTGACAACATTTTTTTTGTAGCTGTGGAGCATGGGGCACCGAAGAAGGGGCTTATCTCTGGGAAAACATCAGCAAGTGGCTGTGAAGATCCATCCTATTTGATTGCTTTGTTCCCTGAGAGAGCTCAACTAGTTTTGGTCAGAATATGCTAGAAAGATTGTACAGGCATACAATTGTTTCCTGAGCTGACCATTTTCTCTTATGTCTTTAGGCACCTCTGCTTACACAGTCTCTCTTTATGCTGCTTTATTGAACAAGCCCACATCTTTTTAACTCTGATTGTATTGTTCATGTGTTTTCTTTTTTTCTGTGAATAGATATATTGACAATGAGGCGGGTTCAGTGATGCAGGATATCATATCTAAAGAATCTTACAGAAGACAGTTTGCAGCAATTCAGCATTGTTTCAGGATTATAGGCTTTAGTAATGAGGTGAGTACCAGTCTTGTTTCCATATTGTGATGACAAAATCTTGTTGCTTTCAATAAATTAGTTAAATAGCCAAATTATTTCTCATTGTATTACAAAGTACCTAGATAGCATGGCTTTGTCTACTACAGGTTTAAAGGGAAATACTTTTATTCATAGCAACAAATCAGCTTCTGTCATTTTTCCAAAGGTACCCAATGACATGACACAATTGGCTGGCTGCTGCCTAGGGGGACCATTGGTTGAAATTGTTGGTTGAATAGGCTAGCAGCAGCTCCAGCTTTTCCTCCCTCTTCATCATGGGTGCTCAACCTGTGGCCCTCCAGCTGTTGCAAAAGTCCCATCATGCCTCTGGATTTGGGAGTCATGCTTGTACCAGTCAGCTTTGCAATGCCTCATGGGACTTGTAGTTCTGCAACAGCTGGAGGGCCACAGGTTGAGCAGCCATGCTCTGCATAGAAGATATAGATGTAGATTTGGGCAATGAGGCATTTTTAACTGGTTTTCACTGCTTTGCGGGTTGACACAAAGGCTAAGGGGGATGTAGATCACAGTTTAGCTATCATTGGGTATTTTGCAGTGCATCTGTCATTGTTCTGAGGGTATCCATTGACATTCTGTGACACATGACCTGGCCATTCTTAGCTGGATCAAGTGACAGTTTCAACATATGTTGCTTTAAAGTTTATGTGAACCCTTACCTTGTAAAGTAACCAATTCAGTTAAAATAAAAATGTAAGGCTAGATGTGTGTGTGTATATATATATATATATATATTATAAATACCTTTTTTCTTTTTTTTAATATGTAATCACATGGCCTCTGTTCTCAGCTGCATACGGGGATAGAGAGCTGAGGGATAGGGGTATCAGGAGGGAGAGAAACTGCAGTACATTGATCTTCCCAGTGATTAGCTGTGAAGGGGGCGTGTCAACACAAGTCTGATCATTGGAGTACAGGCAAGTTGTGCTCCCAAGTAGAATGCAAAGAAGAAAACTGACCAACCTAGGCTGGATATGCTTCCATGATAAGCATGATCAGTTTGAATCAGAAAAGTAGGGGGACGGGACAGCTAGGATTACCAGTTTTTTTTAAACATAGGAAGCAATGCAAAGAGAACAGGATACCTTTTAATACAAGTACATAGTACAACAGGCACATATCAGAAGATCACGAAATGTTAGGGTAACATACACTTTAAGGAAGCCCATTCATTTTAATGGGCTGCCAATGTACCGTGACAGACCGGACAATTCACCTATACTACTTTTCCCAATGCAGTGCACTGCAAGGCATAGTGCATTACTGTGTGTTGTGGTGTGCTGTAATGCAGGTGCATTCCTATAGTGCAATGGTGGTCTATAGTTGTGGCAATGTGTACATTACAGCGAGGCATAAGTGTAAGGCCAGCCTTACCATTCTCTGATTATTGAACTGCTATATGTCAAATAGGTCTTTTCTTAGAGATGCACTCTATTTATAGATTAGGTCTCAGAAATGCAATATTGTTAAATATAAAAACGCTAATGCAAAAGGTGAAGATTACTAAAATAGGTATCATCTGCAATAGACCAGTGATATGTTTACTATCCCTGTATAGTGATCGTCTAAGATAATATGCATGTCTTGTAACTTTCACCTTTAATTACAGGAAGTCCATTCAGTGTACAGGATTCTGGCTGGAATACTAAACACAGGAAACATTGAATTTGCTGCCATTTCTTCTAAGCATCAGATAGACAAGAGCGAAGTTCCAGACGGAGAAGCCTTAGAAAATGGTATAATGAAACATCCAGCATACAGGCTGAATGTGCTTGTATATCACTGATAATATGTTTAATTAGCTATTTTATTTCCAACAACAAGGGAACAAAACAATGAAAGTAATGTAGGCTTAATTATAAAAATATATTTCACATTTCCCCTAAATGGTATGTCATTGGGATTGGAAATAAAGTTCATGTTGTTCAGTAAAGGTTTAGTGCACCCAAACATAATATTTCAGTAAAGGTGCATATTCCTGGGGGTCCCAAGTTTTACTCACTGTCTTGTTTCACTTTGCCTGTGGAATTCTCTGTACAGTAATTAGTGCTGGATTTGCCATAAGCAGAGTGGACCACTGCCTACAGGTGACAGAGAAAAAGAGACTGCTTTTCCCGGTTGCCCACATAATTTTTTTCCCAGTAGTAATACGATCATTCATCTCCTGAATGATTATTTACACATTGTCACAATATTCCAACAAGAAAATGAGAAAATGGCATGTATAAAAAATGTGATCCTAGCAGAAGGGCTTTGCTTTGGGTGGCAAAGGTAATGTGCCTACAGGCTCCAGCGCTGAAAATCTGTCCCTGCCCATAATGTAGGCCTGGTTAAAGCCAGGGGTAGAGAACTCTTTTTATCAGTTATGGAAGATGGGCTATTGTGGGAACTGAGATGCAGAGAGCTTGTTGCTTTTAGACATTGGGGGGCCCAGGGCCAACACGTTCTTGTCGCATCTGCTCTTGTTCAATTGTTTTATTAGTAGTTTTAGGCAGTACAGTGAGAAAAAGGGGGGCAACTACCCTGTAGCAAAATGTTACAGAATAAAATTCAAAGATTATTGACAAATGCCAGATCCATGCTAAATAGAGGGTAAATATGGCACCCTCAGCTAATAGTGGCTCAACCAGAGCTATTAATGGCCCTCAATTTGGTGGCCTACTGGACTAGCAGACACAGGGCAGCTGCCTCTTTTTCCATAAGGTTCAAGTTGCCCTGCCTGGATTACATGAGATTTGCACTGTAAGAAGATAAGGGGTGATTCAGCTCTCCTTCAAATATTAGTTTGAAGTGCCCTGCCCCTTTAATGGATTATCCAATATGGACCAAAAGTGTAATTCTTGTCAAGTTATCCATGACGTGAATGGTCAGGAAAATCTCCCAAGTCATTGTTGATCATCCTTAACATCATGAATTGTATTCCCAGCTTTAAGGATCGTGCTCTTTTCTACTTTCTCAGTGCTTTTATCTATGTTACTGGAAGAGTGCTTTGAATGCTGCTGATGATATTGTGCTCAAAATTGCTACGTTTTTAGTCCGTACTCTCAAATAGTTCTTCGCTGAAATGTGATGCGTCATTCATAACTTCAAATAATGTATGGTCAGTATTATTTTTCAGTGACTGATCACATTTTTTTGATTGAGCCAAATGATGAAGATAAGGATGGTATAGTTCTAAAAGACCTTGGACATGAGTGGCTTAGGCATTGCACTATGAGAGATTTTGATGTGGTAAATACGTGTGTAGTAGACTATATCATGATTTTATAATACTTAAAGGTTTGACTATACGTGCTGCATACACTATACTAATATGAGGCAATTGTACCTATGCAATAAAACTAACAATGATGGCGCGCAAACAGTGGCGGCTCCTCCAGTACACAGTATGCAGCCAGTATACAGATAGGGGTATATTGCAACCAGTGTACAGTATGCAGCCAGTATACAGATAGGGGTATATTGCAGCCAGTACACAGTATGCAGCCAGTATACAGATAGGGGTATATTGCAGCCAGTGCACAGTATGCAGCCAGTATACAGATAGGGGTATATTGCAGCCAGTACACAGTATGCATACAGTATACAGATAGGGGTATATTGCAGCCAGTACACAGTATGCAGCCAGTATACAGATAGGGGTATATTGCAGCCAGTACACAGTGTGCAGCCAGTATACAGATAGGGGTATATTGCAGCCAGTGCACAGTATGCAGCCAGTATACAGATAGGGGTATATTGCAACCACTGTACAGTATGCAGCCAGTATACAGATAGGGCTACATTGCAGCCAGTACACAGTATGCAGCCAGTATACAGATAGGGGTATATTGCAGCCAGTGCACAGTATGCAGCCAGTATACAGATAGCGCTATATTGCAGCCAGTACACAGTATGCACCCAGTATACAGATAGGGGTATATTGCAGCCAGTACACAGTATGCAGCCAGTATACAGATAGGGGTATATTGCAGCCAGTACACAGTATGCAGCCAGTATACAGATAGGGGTATATTGCAGCCAGTACACAGCAGTAGTACATACCTCAGTCAGGCCGCGGCGGAAATCACAGGCATGTGTGCTGGACACTCCCAGTCCAAGCAATAGCACGTCCGCCAGTCCCGCCACTGCGACCTGACCAATCGGTCACTGGCTGGAGGACAGTGACTGAGGCCAGAGCCAATCAGTGTGTCTGTGTGCACCTCAATGGCGCACACAGATACTCTTTAATGGCTGATCAATGGGCTTTGGTAATTGCTGTCAGCAAACAGCAAGTGGCCAAAAAAGCCGGGACAGCGTGTCCCGGCGGCCTATATTTTTATTCTCAAAGTCCAACGGGGGGGCATGTGGCGGCACATGGGCGCCCTCTATGGAGGAGCCGCCACTGGCTGTAATATACCCCTACCTGTATACTGGCTGCATACTGTGTTACTGGCTGCATACTGTGTCCTGGCTCCATACTGTGTACTAGCTGCATACTGTGTTACTGGCTGCATGCTGTGTTACTGGCTGCAATATACCCCACTTGTGATGCTGAGTTGTATACTCTTGACATAATATGTGGAATACAGGGGACAGAGTGGGTGTATTCTATAAGGGGTGGGGCTTATGAGAAGTAGGAGGTGTCAAAAAGTAAGGGCGGGGCCTGGCGCTCCCCAATCTTAAAACTTCACCAGCCGTCACTGCGCGCAAAAGAAAGTCATTCACCAAGTGCATAGCACAATATTTGAGAGTACTTACCTTAGTAGTCCAAAAATAAGCCCACTCTAATCTGATTAAGTTTAAAAAAGGTGATTTGGCTATATATGCAGAGATACATGGAAGCAGCATGGCCATGGCAAGGTAACTTGCACACTGCCCATGTCAGTCCAATCTGTGGTTAAGGATTATCATTTCTGACCCACTTTTATTGAACAAATTTAAACAAAACAAAGTATCTTGTGAAAGTATTTTTTCCCACACAGGGATTTCAACTTCACAAGGCATTACCAGCACACATGCAATACTAATGCCAACTGGCTCTCTTTAGCAGCACTACTGCCCTCTTGTCTATGGTCTCCCAGAACCACAGGTTAGGCTCACTCAGCCTTAGGCACAGCACCTCACCCAATAGGTGCACTCCTGGCCTCTAGATAGGGGTCTCCAGGCACCCTAGGTTCTCACACTCTTCCAGAGACTTACATATCCCCCTCAAGTCCCTTCGACACACTAATTGCCCCAGCGCTCTAAGTCTTCTGGCTCGCTTAGCAGTCTCAACTCTCCCAGTCCTGCGTGTATGGGAACCTCTCCCACATGGGGTACTGTCTCCTGAGCAGTTCACCTCCCCTGGTTGGAACACACATCTTTCTCCACAGAACAGCTCTGTCTGCAAATGGGAGCCCTGAACTTTGCTCAGGCTTGGCTTATAACAACCCTGCACACCCATGCACTCACACAGCCTGAAGGCCTTGTCCCTCCCAAGACATTATGAAACCTTCAAGCTCCAGGCCCCGATTACAAAACCCGGAGAAAGCTTAAAACCCAGCTATCTTTGCTAACACTAAACATGCCAGAGCTTCTCAAACTGTACCTTTGAGAATCCTGTGTCATTTCTATATCCCTTTCCTAAACTCACACTGTGGCAGGTTCTCGCACTGTCACAACATTCACATTGTGCCTGTAACCCAAGTGGAGATAATTTATTTTCACTTTCTGTCATAATGACCACTTAGGAAGTTAGGAGAATCTCTCACCTAGGATACCTAGACAATGAAAAAAACAATGGTTCTCATCCTTCCCCGCTCTACTTAAAAAAGATGCTTTTTTTAAAAATTTCTGTCTTTATTTCCATTAGGGAGATTTGCTCTCATGGTTCATTCCAATGGCAGTGAATACTCCAACAATGAGATCTCCCTTCCTAAATTCCCATCTCTGTTCCTGTCCACTTGGGATATTTGTGTGCCATCTTGTTCCTGTCCACCTTTATGTGTGCCATCTTACTCCAAAGTATTACATAAATAAAAAATCTATCATAGAGGCTAAAGGCAAATAGACTATGAGCTTTGCAAGTGCAGTTGCTCCAGAGATTAGTAAATGAGGTGGAGCTTCACTTTGCAAAGAATACCAAATCAAATTCAAGACAATTTTTTTTAAAAAAACAGCATTTTTGCATGCACATGATTGGATGATGGAAGTCAGCAGAGCTTCCCTTTATTTACTAAGCTCTGAAGCAACTGCACTTTGTAGAGGGCAACTGCCCTTACAAAGTGCAAAGCCTTTTTGTCTGTAGTAAATCAACCCCTTTCTGTGAAAAATAAAAAAATATGTACTATATATGTGTTCCCCATGCCTCTATCAATCAGGCACATGTAAAAGCTTTGCTCCTGTGATTCAACATAACTTTCCCCCTTGTAATGATGTAATAGAGTGGGTGAGCACAGTGGGTGAGGCATAGAGGTTGATTCACTAAAGGCAAATAGACCGTTCTCTTTGCAAGGGAAGTTGTACTTTGCAAGGGAATTCCCCAGAGCTTAGTAAATGAATTGAAGCTCTGCTGGCTTTAATCACCCAATAATGTGCAGGCAAAAATGTTTAAAAAATTATGATTTTTTTCCTTGCACGTGATTGGGTATTCTTTGTAAAGGGAAATCACACAACATTCCCTAAGTGCTAGGAAAAATTCCCTTGTAAAGTGCAACTTCCCTTGCAAAATGAATGCATTTTTGCCTTTAGTAAATGAACCCCATAATGATTTTAAGCGCCATTATTTCAATTAAAGGCATTAAAGTGTTTGTCAATTTTAGTTGCTAATTAAGCTGTGCCTCATTGTAAGACAAAAGCCTTTTTCTCTATCAGGTCATTTTTTTCATTTATCTCTAGCTGCCTCTGTTTTTATGTTCTTGTTTAAAGCTGCGGCCCTTCTGAGCATTGGTGCAGAAGAGTTCCAGGAGGCACTTACCTCGCACTGTGTGGTAACAAGAGGAGAGACCATCATACGCACTAACACAGTGGATAAAGCTGGTGATGTCAGAGATGCCATGTCCAAAGCTTTGTATGGCAGACTTTTCAGCTGGATTGTAAACAGAATCAACACTCTGCTCCAGCCAGACAAAAATATATGGCAAGTAATGCATTTGTTTTCTTCTGTAAAGGTGCTGCAGTTTTCTAAAGCAGCTATATAAATAGCAAGTATCTATCTATGCAGTTTTAGAAGAATTTGGTTTAGGATACTTAGCAGTGATTCTGTGATGGGAACTCTTCAAGAGTTTTGGCATAATAGTGTTTGGTGCAGAGCTAAAAGGCTCTGTTGCCAGCAAGGTAAGTATAGTATTATATGGGCTAAGGTTAGAGTTGAGTTTTAAGTTAAAAAGAATCTGCCATGTTACCCATTTGGGGCTATGTGTCAGTCTTTTACTACTTCACCCCTGACCCACTTATATTCTGCTTTCCCACTGTAGTGGCCCCATAGTGATAGGTGCTTTTTATAGTTGATTTTTGCTAGGAGAGGCAAATTTAGTCAGGCCTGACAGAAAGTACAGGCCTGGATGTTTTGATCTGGACGGGAGTGACCCAGGGAGAGCTGGAGATTGCAGGAAGGAACACCCCTTGGATACTCCTCCCCTTTGTTTCTAGAAGGCTCTGGAAAAGGGGATGGAAGAGGAGGTGTCACTTGCTGAAGTAGGAGTTAAGGAGCCCTGACCAATCCCCAACTTGGATTGACAGGGGGCAGGCCTCCTTAAATATTGTGCTCTGCCCAGCCGGGGGGAGGAGAGTGTCGGGTGGAAGAGTGGAGATGTAGCAGAGGTTGCTGAGGCCTCGTCTGGGAGCGAGCCCCCAGTCTGGGGGGTGACCTTGAGGCCTGGTGGCTCCGGTGCAGCCAGGAATGGAAAGAAATCCTGGAGTAGCACAATGGAGCAGGAGAGCAACAGAGAGGCTACAGGAAAGGCTCTTTAAAGGATCCACCAGTGCGGTGAGTGACAAACCCTGGGAGGTGGAGAAGAGGACTGGAGCAGGCAGGGAGGAGACAGTGGACGGTCTGTGCAAGGTGAAGGAACCAGTCAGGGGACTGGTGTCACTGGACAGTGAGGTAGACTGGAGTGGCCTGGAAGAAGGATGGGCTGGGAGCAGTAGTCCATCAAGACCTGGCTAGCACAATTGTACTAAGCTACACGCTGAGGGCCCATGGTCTTACAATTGAGGGCCTGTGGCCCTTGCGTGTGACGGGCAGTACGGAGGTCCTGCTGACAAGGAAGTGCAGGCCTCGCCACGTGCTAGCAGGGGTGGAGGAAGATGTAATGGAGGCTTGATAAATTTCCCTTCAGGCCTAACAGTAAGGAAGCAAGTGTTGTGCAGGAGAGAAGTGAAGATGTGTAACAGCAAGCATTAGTGCTGGAGGAAGAAGGAGAGTAATGGTCAGCAAGCTTCAGTGCTGGAGGAAGAAGGAGTGTATATATGGTGGTGTATATAACATGGTCCTGTTTCATGATCTTTGGGCATTCCACAGTCATCCCTGCCCTATCCAAATATAACCCCTCAATAAAACCACAAAAACAAAGTAGCGGCCTGTTCAGTGACTACGGATGAACGGACAAGTGTGTGATTTGGGGCAGAGAGACAGGTGAACCACAACTAACAGCCACCCCTAAGGGGGCCATTAGCTACACCACATTTCCCTGATGATCAGTTGCTCTATAACAGCTCATAATATTTCCATGTATGGGAGAGCATGTGATCTCCTCCCAAGATGTAATGCCCAGGTCTAACTAATCACCAGGCCTAAACACCTGATGAGGAGGAGGATGTCCTCAGTCCCATAAAAGCTCTCACAACAGCCAACATTGAGCTTACAAAGGGTTTGACTCTGGGAACAACAGAATGGCAGGGGAGCCTTGGGAAAGTGAGCATACGTGTGTTGGGGTTGGGCTGATAAGACTCTGAATGGGCAACATGATAGATTATCTTTAACGTAACCCTCAGCTCTAACCATAGGCCATATAATGTTGTACTTACCCTGCTGGCAACAGAACCTATTATCTCTGCACCAAACACTATTACGCCAGAACCCTTTAACAGTTAACAGAGTTTATTTAAACCTTGGGTCAGGGTTCAAGGTAAGGGCTTGAGGATAAGTGTTAATGTTAAATGGTTAGGATTTTAGTGGCTAAGTATTAGTTTAAGTGGAAAGGGTTCATTTTTAGTTTAAGTGTTAGGGTCAGGTGCAGTTGCAAAGTTAAAGACTTAAAGGTTTAATTAAGATGGTTTGGTTAAGTTTTACAGCTTGGGTGAGAGGGAAGGTTATGGGTCAGTCTAAGGGTTATATTAGGGATAAGGGTCAGGGCATGTGGGGGAGAGTCTGTTTTTCACTCTTTGCAGAACCGTTTCAGTGCCAGTCCTCATTGCCAAAATACAGTATATGATTTTATGATTAGCTATGGGGCAGAAATCTGTCTTTCACTGCAGTCATTGTGCTTCTTTGATTAGCCACTGTTGTAAAGTAAAAGCCATATAGGGGTAGATTTACTAAAACTGGAGCACTCAGAACCTGGTGCAGCTGTGCATAGTAACCAATCAGCTTCTAACTTCAGCTTGCTCAATTAAGCTTTGAGAATAAAACCTGGAAGCTGATTGGTTACTATACACAGCTGCACCACATTCTGAGTGCACCAGTTTTAGGAAATCTCCCCCATAGAGTGCTGTGCTTCCAGATAAAAATACAGACTGACAGAACTACACTGAGCAGAAGCACATTCATTCATATGTAATGAGCAAATATGGTTGCCCCTATGTACATATATAACTACAAATGATATACAGAAACAAGGTTTTTAAAACACTGACAAACATTAAAAGAAAATAGAATTTAAATGTATCACTTTCACGTGCATACTTAAAAAAGTTTTGGAGGTCTTGTTTCCCTTGAAGGGTGCCATATTTAGAAGCAACTTTTTTTTTCTTTAAAGTACTTTCTAATTACATTCAATCATGCAACTGTAATTATAATAATGAGTGTAAAATATTCTCAAGTCTAAATAATATGCAAATCCTGACCAGGTTTAAGATATTACCTTAAGCCTATGACTGCCATGAAATCGTGTGCTAAAAGCAAAGTTCTCTTTTTGTTTCTAGCAATGCTGAGAGTGGTATGAATGTGGGCATTCTAGATATTTTTGGATTTGAAAACTTCAAACGAAACTCATTTGAGCAGCTTTGCATTAACATTGCCAATGAACAAATCCAGTTTTATTTTAATCAGCATATATTTGCCCTGGAACAGGTAAGTTGTTGGATTCCTTTAGAAACAATTGAATTTATTTATTTTGTGTTGTTTTATTCAAAGCTCTTTGGCGTTTCAATACTAAACTATATACATTAAACAATATTTCTAATCTAAAAATAAAGTCAGAGTATTAGTATAATGAAATGGTTCATTAAAATACCTGCATCAAAGTACCCTTTATTTTGCCCATGCATGGGAAAATATAGCCAACAGCATATACTCATGTATTTGTTCAACAATGCTCCAAGCGGCTGCCAGGACCAGGGAAAGAACGCCTTGCATAAGCTCCAAACTGACCTATCAGAGTTTATACAGGGTTACATGGCCTCCACCCAATGTGACACTGGGCCTATCACATGGCACTAGAACTGTGGGGAGACCTAATTGAGCCCCTTACTAGGGATGGGGTTCGTGTTCGGATCGAACGTATGTTTGATCCAAACATTCCCTGTTCGCTAGTTCGGGTTTTCATGAACATTATGGGGCGTTCGCGGCAACTTCGCATGCCCCATAATGTTTTAAAATGGCAGCGGAATACCGCCTGCTGATTGGTCAAAGCATGCACATGACCTGCATGCTTTGGCCAATCAGTGAGCGGCCTGCTGTGAGAGCTTTGATTGGCTAAAGGCAGGATGCCTTTAGCCACATACTGCACAGCAGTCTCAATCCACGCCCCACACTATATAAAGCCGCTCATACAGTGGCTCTATGATAGTGTGTGTCGGCGCTGCTTGTAGAGAGATAGCGTAGGTTCCTGTATCAGGCAGTTTAGATAGCTAGCTTAAAAAAAAACTGTAAAAAACAGACAAACATAACAGAAAATAGATAGCTAACTATATAGATAGTTAGATATCTAAAATATATCTGTCAGCTAGTGCAGACAGGTTAGTGTAGGGAGGGAAAAAAAATAATAGGCAGGTACCCCTACCCATTCACCAAAAAAGGAGTGTAGTGTAAAAAAAACAATAGGCAGTTTTTGACAAGTCCTTTATTTTGTATTATAGCTCTTTCTTCTTTCTTCCTCCATTTTCTCCTGGCCCGGTCCTTCTTCTGGTCTTCTTCTTATTATTGTTTTAGTCTTCTTGCTTCCTCTCTACGTCTTCAATCTTCAATCTTCATCTTCTTTTCCCGCCGCTGCTCTCTTCCCTGCTGCAGTCCGGCCCCTGCGCGTCTTGCCGAATGGGCGGTCTGCACGATGACAGTACTTTTATAATTGAGTGAACTTTTATAACTTTTATAACTGAGTGAACCCGCCCCCTTCTGATGTCATGTGATGTCAGTGGGGGCGGGTCACTCATTTACGTCACGGGTGGCCCCGCCCCTTCTTATAAAAGAACTGTCATCGCGAAGTCCGCCCATTTCGGGGAAACGCGCAGGGGCTGGACTGCAGCAGCGGAGAGCGCGGTGGCGGGGAAAGAAGATGAAGATTGAAGACGAAGAGAGGAAGCAAGAGGACTAAAAGAAGAAGAAGACCAGAAGAAGGAGTGGGCCAGGAGAAGATGGAGGAAGAAAGAAGAAAGGAGCTATAAAGGACTTGTCAAAAACTGCCTAATGGTTTTTTTACATTACACACCTTTTTTGGTGAACAGGTAGGGGTACAATGTACTGCAAACCTGTTCACATGGGGGGGGGGGGGTCGGGATCTGGGGGCCCCCTTATTAAAGGGGGCTTTCAGATTCCGATAAGCCCCCTGCCCGCAGACCCCCACAAGCACCGGCCAGGCTTGTGGGAAAGAGGCTCTTGTCCACATCAACATGGGGACAAGGGGCTTTGAAGTGGGGGGGCCCACCTCCCCCAAAGCACCCATACTCCCCATGTTGAGGGCATGTAGTCTGGTACAGTTCAGGAGGGGGGCGCTCGCTCACCCCCCCCCCATCCTAACCGGCCAGTGCTGCATGCTCGGATAAGGGTCAGGTTTGGATTTTAGGGGGACCCCCACATCAATTTTTTTTTTTAATTTGGCGCAGGGTTCCCCTAAATATCCAAACCAGACCTGAAGAGCCTGGTTTGGACTTGGGGGGAGGGACCCCACGCACTTTTTTCCAGCGATTTTTTGTATATTGACGGAAACCGGCAATACATTACAGTCGCGATTTTAAATGACAATTTTTCCTATGCAAATGTCATTTTACTTTGGCTATGTTCTACACCTCACAGATATGCGCCCTTTTACACACAGACTAAGGCCGCCCCCCAGGCACAATATTTAAAGGAATTTTTCATTTTTTGTTCACTTTAAGCATTATAAAAATCACTGCTCCTGAAAAAACGATTGATTTAAAAAATGTTTTTTCATTGATACATGTCCCCTAGGGCAGGACCCGGGACCCCATACACTTTTTAGGGCAATAACATTGCATATAAGCTTTTAAAATGAGCACTTTTGATTTTTCTTGTTCGCGTCCCATAGACTTTAATGGTGCTCGAATGTTCGCCCTGAACTTTTTGTCTGTTTGCATGTTCTGGTTCGAACCGAACCGGGGTGGGGGGGGGGGGGGTGTTCGGCTCATCCCTACCCCTTACTTAGCCATGCATGGGAAAGGATAGGGTCACTTTGAAAGCCTACACTTTAAGTTCAATTTAACTGTGAATGTAAAATAAAATTGTGTTCTAAACACATCTCACGTAATCTGGTTGTCTTGCATTCTTTTTTAAAAGAAGGAAGGACTGATGCCGAGTTTCTAACTGGTAACATATGATGTAGTCACATGATACTGCAAGGGTTTTTACTCTGAAAAACACTTAATAGGCATGACATAGGAAGGTACTGTGATGCCAATCAACTTCTATGGGCAGAAAGAAGGCTGGAGAGGTTCTGATGTCACTGGAGGTTCTCCTGCAGTGCACACCCCAAGCAAAGGTGGCACCAGAAGGGGTGAAATAGCTGCCATTACTACTACTATGAGCAGCTGTTACATATATTGGGGCTGCCGTTTAGAACCTGATACATCAGGAATGCTGGCTGGCTGAAATGCAATATCGTAAAACAGTAAGGTACTTGGATTAGGTATGAGATTTGGTCCTTGCTAAAAAAGTTTTGGCTTCTAATTTAAAGGGAATGTTTGTACAAAAAGTTTATGGCTGTTAGGATACATTTTATGAATGAATTACCCAACAAGATCTCTGCACTTGCCACCTGCCATAGCTATTACAGTATATCAGTTTGTTTCTCTCTCTGCCTAATGCTATGTGTTAATTGTTGCAAAAAAAAAGCAAGAAAATATAGACACCTGGCATAGGAGGGCAAAGCCTAATTTAGAATCTCTGAGAGGGTAATTGCATGCATGGGTAAATTAGTCCACTGTAGCGCTCATAACTGAAATATCTGTTTTCTGTAGAGCCCTTGTAGAGCGCTTCCTTTATTTTGTCAGTGCATAAAATATGCATATTCTTTGAACAAAATGCTTTATTTCATAAGTGTGGTGTGTGTTCATAATTTTTTTCTATAGATGGAGTATCAGAGTGAAGGAATAGATGCTGCTCTGGTGAAATATGAAGATAATCGACCTCTCCTGGACATGTTCCTACAGAAACCAATGGGTCTGCTTTCCCTGCTTGATGAGGAGAGCAGATTTCCCCAAGCGACAGACCAGACCTTAGTTGGTAGGAAAGGATATGAAATATGGTTCTCACACTAAGACACATTTCACATTGTTTTCAATATCCTGGATGCTAAGGATAATGTGCATACTTGACATATACAGAATCTTACGCTATACACATACTTCAGAATTTCTAGAAAATACCACTTAAGTGTCTTTTAAGAGTGTTCTGTATATGGATCACAGGATCGCTGAGCTAGATGTGTAAAACTATTGAGGTTCCATAGACAACAAGATGACAATCTTGGGTCTATGGCAGTGCCACATGCCTACTTCATTCTGGCAAGGTTGGCTCAAAATCATTTGGACATGTTAGAAAACCTTGTTCCAATCACTGCTGTGCTCTCACTTGTCTCCTCCTATCTAGCTATTAATATATACAGCCAGTTCCATAACGTGTACATATTTAGGCAAAACTCTGCAGCTGTCTGCAGTGTTAATGATTGTCAGCACACTGATAAATGCACAATATTGCAGCCAAAGCGACTGCCTATATTGTAGTATGTGACTTTTGGTAGGCTAAAAAAGAAGTAATAAACATTGTCATTTCACTGCACATTTACTCAGTACTGGGAAGGGTTCATCCATTGCCCAGGGCAAGGTTCCAGAACTGCACCACCCTCCTCTGCTTCTATCACATGATGTAGAATGGATGTAGCACCCTATGCGCATTGTCTGCCTCTTTCTCCAGCTGCCTGTGTTTGGCATGGAGTGTGCACTGTGCATGCAAATCACTTGTTTTCTAACAGCTGGGATGAGGTTGTGCATGCGCTTTGTGTTTTTTTTTTTTTTTGTCGGCTGTGGGTGGCTGTGGCAGAGAGTGAGTGTGTTGGAGCAGTAGCTGTCAGAACTAACATGAAGCCATGGCCTCTTGGTTGCCAGCCATTGTTCTTGAGCATGTGTGCGGAGAGTGGAGCTCATGACAGCGATGTACCTAGGGTGGCTTCCTCTCCTGACTCCTCCCTTGCCCCGGTCCTGCATCTACTTGTTCAGTTAAATTAATCTAAACCCAACCATTAATATTTCATATAGGCTTTGACTTCTTAATGTAATTTCAAAAGTCATTTTGAAATCTACAGCTTGCCATAAGGCTGGGTTTGCACTGTTGTACTGCAGTAAGGCGGGAAAATTTGCATTTTGCACGTTGGTGTACTATGTGCCATTCATTCTTAAATGTGCTCTAATGCACCTTGTCATTTAATTTGCATTGTAGTGCAGCAGATAGAATAGATGCATTTTTTTGTGTTAAGTAACCCATTCACTTTAAGACACATGCATTAACACACCATGATAGCATGAACCCAGCTTGGAAGAATACCTGGTAATCCAGCCATAAAGGTCTTTGCTATGGGGCTGTCTGTTATGTGTTGACAACTGTCTTACAGTTGTGCTCCTGCATTATCACACCGTCACATTCAACCCTGGTCAAGGCTACAGGTGGTCATGCTCACATACATTGTGCAAGTAAAGACCACCCTTGTCACCATCAGGAAGTTGGTCCAGTGCAATGATGGGTAGCCAATATAAAAAAAAAGGTAAAAAGAGTATTTTATGGAAAAAAGCCATATGAATTGTTTGTCATACAACATGAATTAGCATGCAATTTGAGTTTGCATCTGTTTTAGTGCTTCCATAGTAGAACACAATTTACTGAGAACACTGACAACCTGAGATCTGTTTCAGCACCACTTTAAGACATATTTGGCCTTGAGGCAATGATTACAGTGGTACACAATTCTTATACATTAAAGTAGAATTTGTATCCCAGACTATAGGTCTGTCAAATTTCTTCAAAGGGTAACAAAAATAGTACTTTATGTGTGTACGAGTTCTACTGTGTTTATTAGACTTTTAGGGAAGAAAGAAAAATGCTCATGTAAGAAAAAAAGAAAGTTGTAAAGTTTTGTGTAGGATTTATGCTTGCAGCAAGGTTAAAATATAAACTATTTTTTTATTTTCTGTGCTTAGGTAAAGTAAAACTACAGCCCAAAAGTGTTTTTTCCTGGTTTTGGATAGGGGAGGGGGGCCTTAGACTCTCTGTCAGATTTTTATTGCTGTCTGCATCTCCAATTGGGAGGTTCTCCCTCTCTATTTGTTCTAGTGGCCATTGTCACTGACACACAACAAAATAGGATTCCAAAATGTTAAAGATGTGAAACAGGAGGTGAAGTGAGATCTTTCAAAGGAGTAACTCCTGTTCTAGTGACAGCTAATGTCCCCCCTGGTACCCGCAAGGAGCTGGGGAAGGAGTCAACTGGAAACAAAAAAAAGAAAAAGATTAGATGGAGGCCCTTCTGCAAGTTGATTGTCCTGTTTGAACCTATGTTAGAAAATTGTGACCGGTGTCATTGCAGCCATGTAAATACACTACAGGCTTACTTTAAAGCAAAGGCAATAAAAAAAATATGCTTTTGTTTTTACAGATAAATTTGAAGACAATCTCAGATTCAAATACTTTTGGAGGCCCAAATGTGTTGAGCTTTGTTTTGGTATCCATCATTATGCTGGGAAGGTAAATCTGCATTAATCTGAATATTTATTACGTTTGTGTAATTATAAATGCAACTTCTCTACTTTAATTCCTAACCATTTTTCTTGTAATTTAAGAACAACATGAAAATTCGGCACCTTGCACCCCTTAAAAGTATATATTTAGACCCATTTGGTCGAATCTTTTCTACCAACAGCTCACCACAATGCGTGGCAGTATCTATTAAATCTGTGCCAAAATATTTTTTAAAAGTACCTTCATCCTATTATTGTTACAAAGACAAAAAGAAGAAAAAAGATTTATAAAGGCTGTGTCGGTGGTACTGTATGAACAACAACACAATTATAGTATATAAATATAATTTATTACAACAGTTCAGTTTAAAACATACAAAAAATCTGTGCCCACCCAAAGACACATGCTGTCTATAGTATTAGTGGATATTAACAACGTGATACCAATAGTGAGTTCTCATGGTCTATCACAGAAAATGATCCAACTTCCCGACATGTTTTGCGGTAATAACCGCTTCCTCAGGAGTATTTATTTAAAGCCCAAGTATCTATAAAGAAACAATAACATGTATGATAGAAATACTGTAAGTGCAAAATAAAAATAGAAAGTGAGGTATATAGTTGCACAAGAGCTTACACATCACTCATGGAGGAGGTGAGTGAAATGCAAGGGAGCAGAGTCTCTCCTGACAAGTATGGGAACACTGTTGTAGTGCTTTTCTTTATAGATACTTGGGCTCTCTATAAATACTACTGAGGAAGCAGTTATTACTGCAAAACATGTCCAGAAGATAGATAATCTCACTCTTATTATTGCGTTGCTAATATCCACTAATACTATAGAGAGCAATTTTAAAGTGCCTTTGTGTGGGCACACATTTTTTGAATGTTTTAAACTGAACTGTTGTAATAAATGATATTTATATACTATAATTGGATAGTTGTTCATACAGTACCATCAAAGTCCACATAGCCTCTATAAATCAATTTTTGCCTTTGTAATACATGGTAGTATGTTATGGTGCATTGTGGTTCACTCCAACATAGATGCATCAGGTGTGTACTGGTTTTGTAAGTTGAGGTGCCATTCGAAATGTTGTAGTGCCATGTGTTAAAATGTGCATTTTTCTGGAGAAATGTTTAGCAGGAAGGGATCTGGCCTATGCCCCTTGGCTACCTAGGGACTGTAGGGGGCTCTCAGAACACATATCTCCCCTCACACATCAGACAATGCAAGTCTGGGATAGAACGAATAAGCTATTCGCAATAGCGCCGTTGATGTCCCCGTTGGCCCTGCTAGGGGGCTTTCGATGGTTCATTCCGGGAGACAGCAGGGCTTCTTTAGGAAATGGGCCAAAGACAGACACGTGTGCTGTGGTACGATGCTAGAGAAAGGTAAACTACACACTCTTGCAACTCTTAGAAACCGTTATGGTAGCTTCCCTATGGACTCGTGGTGACATACCCAACTCACTCATTTTTTCGCCTCTTAGAGTCACCCGGTCAGAAACCTTGACCCCTTAATGCCGTTCGAACGCATCTTCGTAGACAATGAACCCATACCACATATGATCTCGGAATTGTATAAACTTTTAGGCTCAACGGGACCCTCTGTTAAACCAACCTTTGTTAGGGAATGGGAGAGAGATCTGGAGTTCATTGAAGCCCAACTGTCACACATGTACCAATTGGCCCACTCCAGCACGATCGAGACGAGAACCCAGGAAAATAACTATAAAATACTTACCCGTTGGTATAGGGTTCCGGCCAATTTAGCTACAATATACCCATACGTTTCAGATCGTTGCTGGAGGGGGTGTGGACAAAAAGGTACCCTACTGCACATATGGTGGGATTGCCCTAAAATCCAATCATTTTGGAAAGAGGTCCATTCCCGCATAACTGAAATTATGGGCACTGAGATACCATTTTCCCCCATTCATTTTCTTCTGAATATTCCCCCAACCGCAATGTGTCGCTATAAGCGCACAGTACTCCCACACCTCCTCAACGCAGCCAAGCATCTGATTCCAATTTATTGGAAACAGATCCGGATCCCCAATCCTGAGGAATGGGAAAGGAAGGTGGAAGAGATAAAGGGACCTGAGGAATGGGTAACCACATGCAGGGGGAGAGGGGAGAAATTCAAGATGATATGGGCACAATGGCAGGAGTACACTTCAAGCAAAACCCAGATACCATCAAGCCTAGACATAGCACTGTTAGAGCTCGCAGGACCTTCACTTAGGAAGAGAAAGAGCACAGACCTCCACCATTTGTGAGATGTATTGACTTGGATATACAATTCGAGGAGCCTGGGGACATAGGCCCCCCTTTAGGCCGTACGGCAGTGGAATGCTGCGGGCATGGCACTCAAGAGAAAATCTCATATCCTAATGTGGCACCTCCCGACCACTGTTGTTTACCCTATTCTTGTCTACTCTTTTCCTTTTTTTTTCTGAGTCTCTTCCCTGTCTTTTCTTCACTTCTCTTTTATTTCTTCTTCTTTTTATCTATTAAAGTTAAGTTCTGCAAATGTGCAAACAAGTTATATGTTAGATGGACTTCAGGGACGTTGAGGTCGACCTGGACTACTGTCTGATGGGTTATATCTGAGGGAGCTGACGGGGATGGAGGGGGCCCTTCGTCCCAAAACTAGTAGTGACCTTCTCCTCAGTGGCAGAGGGGAGGAGGTCCATCACAGAGGCGTGGCCCCCTGCCAGTCGGCCCTTTAGGCAACCTCCTCGATGGAGTGGGTATGCTGGAGGCACTTTGTAGCCCACCCTCTCCGTCGGGAAGGGACGGTGTGGGGTCACGTTTGCCCTGGTGAATTATACACCAGTACCTAGACAGGGGACGCAGGGGTACCACCGAACTCTCAGCCCTCCGACATCGCCTCACCTCCTTAGGCTGACCTAGAAGCCCACTGTAATAAATAGCCCTTGACGTGATGATGTACGATCCATCACAATGTATGTTTGCAAATACCTTCTGCATGTTTAAAATAAATAAAGATTATATAAAAAAAAAAATGTGCATTTTACTGCACGTTACAAAAATGCATAGGTCTAAATAAGCGCTAAAGGACACCTTTACTGAGAGAACTATAGGGGATACTATGTCTAAACATCTTTTAAGTATACTTGCAGCTTGGCTCTCTCTGACTTAAGTACTCTGAGTTACTGAACTGAAACAAGCAAATAAGATAGATGGAGTGAAGTCAGAACTTCTGATCCACATATTTGTTCCAGGTCAGTATCATAGCCATTGGATCAGCATGTCAGCCAGGCATCTAGCATTTCATAAGCCTCCATATTCCCTGGTACAGGTTTCTTTTAACAGAGCACCTTGTTGAAGAAGAAGAGCAGCAGATTGCCTGACTACCTCCATACCTGAGACATGCAAAGATGGCAAATCTCAGTATTTTGATAACCAATCCAATTCTCCTTGTCACTTTAAGCAGTATAAAACAAAGAGTTTTTCTTATAGTGAATATTTCAAATGATGTGTATGACATGATTTAACTGATTTAATATCGGTTTTGGCAAAGGACAAATAACCAGTAACCCTTACTCTTCCTGCCACAGGTCCTGTATGATGCTTGTGGATTTCTGGAGAAGAACAGAGACACTCTGCCAGCTGATATTGTAGTTGTGCTGAGGACATCAGAAAATAAGCTTCTTCAGCAGCTCTTCTCAAGCCCGCTGACAAAAACAGGTATTTCCCCTCTGTTTAGGTGTCCCTGCACCCCCAGTTCTGACCACTATATAGAAAACAGGCAGCTGCAAATATAACGTTTCATAGTAGATGATCTAATTGCAATCATTTCATGCTAGACACAATTGTATTAATGTGGTTGTAAAGGCAAAAGGTTTTTTACTTTAATGCATTCGATGCATTAAGGTAAAAAAAACCTTCCAATACCAGTGCCCCCAGCCCCCTCCCCAACACAGTCCTGTTGCAATCTAGGGCAGTGCCTGGCTACAGTTCTGTCCTCACTTCTTTGTGTTCTTAGTTAAATTATGAGAGGAGGGAGTGGGGGCCAGGAGCCCAACCGCACTGTGAGCGTCTATAGATGCACACAGCTCAGCTTGGGATTGAGCCCGCACGGGTGCCCCCATAGCAAGCGGCAGAGGCACAGCTTTAAGCTTGTTGGCCCTGATGCGAAAGTTGGCCTGCCCCCCCCCCCCCACACTACCATCCGCCGCTTCCACCGTGCTAATATACTCCCACCAGGCCCCAAGATACTCTGAGAGCCTAAAGAGTTATTTCAGATCGTTATTTACTTATTGAGATGGTAATTCAAAAGATGTTGGGGAAACTGTCCACATTTTGACATACCTCTAATTCTTTTGATTACCCTGGAGCATGGGTAGGCAACCTTTGAGAGGTGGAGATCTACCTGAACAACATGAAAGCGATTGAAGTTCACCCACGGTGCGTCACCTTTTTTTTGTTTTAAAGAAACTAAGGTCTTACTAGAATAGTAAGGAGAACTTAGAAAAATATAATAAAACAACTATAAAAATATAAACTTAACCTAGCTTAAGAATGGACAGTGTTAGTAGGGCAGGAGACAGTGTCAGTAGGGCAATGGACAATGTCAATAAAAAGTAGATGTGTCAGTAGAGCAGTGGATGGGGTCATTTGGACAGAAGGCAGAGTCTGTAGTTTTTTATTTTTGTTATTTTATTTTTTATCATATTTAATTTTATTATTTTACAATGTTATTATTTTTTTTACATTGGGGGAGGGGGGGGGCTTGGTGAGATATCAGGGGTCTAAACAGATCTCTGATGTTTCACCTTTGAGACAGAGAATTACATATTTACCCACCCCTTTCTTCGTTCTCCATCCTGAGATGGAGACCCGGGGGAACCCGGGAGCAGCGGGAAACAAGCAACCTGGATAGGTGTAATGGCGCGGGGGGGGGGGGGGGGGGGG
>BLSH010284136.1:1780783-1791289 GCA_018402905.1 Glandirana rugosa
AAGAAATTATTATTTGTACAATCTCCATTTTCCTCCTGAAGCCACTGAATGCCAGTGGGAGGGAGAGGTGGAGAAGCAGGCTTTCAGCAGCTGCAGAAGGAATTTGGAGGGCATCAGGTCCTCTATATGCTGCCCCTCCTATCCAGGTGTCAAAAGAAATGTGACAGGGAGGCCATCTGGAGCATGGGTCCAGGTCCCAATTGTGACCCCTATAGCTACCCCAGTGGCATCAGTGGCATGCAGCTTGCGATGGGGGCACTCGGAAGGGAGGAGGAGCTGAGAGCACTGGCTGGCGACCCCAGAAGAGGAGGTTTGGGGCTGCTCTGTGCAAAACCATTGCACATAACAGATTAATATAACATGTTTATTATTAAAGAAAAAGAGCCTTTACAATCACTTCAATCAAGGTGATTTTTTTTTGTAAAGGAAAAAGTATTTTTAATGATAAATACAGTAAAAATGTTTATATGACACTTAACCCTAAAATGCTACAGTGCTGGAAGAAATAAAATAGTAGAAATAGCAAAATGTAACAATCAATAAACAAAATAAAAAAGAGAATCCTGCTTAATATATTTCTATATTATTTCTACAAAAGACTAGCTGCATCTGATGGCATACTGTTACTCTTCCAGGTCTGTATTATCACTTCCAAGAAAGGGAACACTTTTGCTTGTTTCCTTTAAAGGCACGAAATGATTTACACATTTTTTTTTTTAAATTGTATTATTTCTTTATTAGTTTAACAGGCATTACAAAGTAATATAAAGAAGAAGGGTTATAGCCAAGGTACATTACAAGGTAGACAGTGCATGGGTACAGCGCATATAATATAGATTCAGGTACATTAATGCCTCTAAATACCTATAGTTTCTGTCACACTACTGACAGCAGGCATAAATCCCGGATTTACACATTTTTACAGGCAGTAAAGACTGCAGTGGTGGCTGGTGAAAGTTTAGGATGGGGGGGCCCCAGACCCCGCCCTTCCTTTTTGACCCCTCCCACTTCATATAAGCCCCACCCCCATAGATTCCATCCATTGTATCAGGAGTATACAGCCCAGAATCACCAGATGGGGGTATACAGCATCACCAGATAGGAGTATACAGCATCACCAGATAGGGGTATACAGCATCACCACATAGGAGTATACAGCATCACCAGATAGGGGTATACAGCATCACCAGATAGGAGTATACAGCATCACAGATAGGGGCTTACAGCAGCATCAGCAGATAGGGCTATATACAGCATCAGCAGGCATTAGTATACAGCATCACAGATAGGGGCATATACAGCATCAGCAGGTAGGAGTATACAGCATCACAGATAGGGGTATATACAGAATCAGCAGGTAGGAGTATACAGCATCACAGATAGGGGTATATACATCAGCAGGTAGGAATATACAGCATCACAGATAGGGGTGTATACAGCATCACCAGGTAGGGGTATAGAGCATCGGCAGATAGAGTATGCAGCCCTGCCACCCCTGCCACGGGGCTTGCAGCACTGACAGAAGATCCTCCCCAGCAAATCCCCCCCAGGGTAGTAAGTCCTGCACTTACCCCATCTAGGAAGTGGGCCAGGCGGGCAGTGAGCGGTGTCTGGCGAATGGGAGCTAAACCCCCTCCTCCTCTGAGAAAGGCGTCCAATAGGAACATACCGGTGCTTCCCGATTGGCCAAGAGGCGATTCAGTGTTAGAAAAGCAGTGGGCTCGCGGCACCATGCTCTGCGCCACAAGCCACTCTATTTTGAAGCCTATTGGAGCCTATGGCTCTAATTAGGTGTTTAAAAAAACACTTAAGTTTCTGTAATTCATGAGGCCGACGTCCTGAAGGGGCCGGCCACATGAATAGGGGGTGGCGGCGACGCTATGCTATGCATGAATCTACCCATTAGCATAAGGGGGTGGTGGGGATAGAGGGGGCGGCGCCCGTGCTCCCTTAATGGATAGGCCATCCCTGAAAAAGCGTTGAAACAAGCCCTCACTTATCTCCCTAGCTGCAGGTACTGTGGAGTAATTTATCCTCAAACATCACAACAAATATGCTGAGATTGGGTTTCAGTTCATTTCTAACAGTTTATTACATCTGCTGTATCACATTGCTGTTTACATTGGAAGTCTGGCAGAGTGTAAAATTTCCGCTGCCCTATAAAATAAGAGGAGAGGAGCTGTGATTTCAGAAGAATTTCTCCACAATGCCTACAGCTATAGAGGTTATTGAGGGCTTGTTTTAGGGCTTGTGTGAAGGGAGCAGTGTTTATGTGTTGTAATGCTTCACAATACACTGCACTGAAAGCAGGGGAGGGCTGGCAGCCCTAGGCCTGGGGGGCAAGTCCAGTCAAGTGGCCCATTGAACCACCGAATCAGCTCACCATCCATGCCCACCTGATTTTAGAATGGATATTGATGTTATGAAGCAAGAAAAATATGATACAATGTGGTAACATAATTTACTGTTATTAGCAACAAAGGAGGTTTAACAAAAATAATGCATCAATGCAGCTCATCAGTGCCCACCAATGCAGCTTCACCAGTGCCTATCAAATGCAACCTGATCAGTGCCCATCATGCAGGCTCGCCAGTACCCATCAGCACAGTCGGCCCTGGGTGCCCCCCCCCCCCCACCCCACCCTGTGCCTGCAGTTCGTTGGTGGCTGCACCCCTGCTTCCTTCCTCCATAAGAAAAAGGTGTGAGCGGGCAGCAGCCGTCGGCCAATTTGAATGTAAGTTAGGGTAGCCTGGGGGGCAATTGCCACCCTGCCCCCTGGCCCAGCCCTCCCCTGACTGAAAGAAAAGAGGAGCCTAACTGTTATTTTAAGCGCACACTATTGAAATTAAGTAGTGTGAATTGAACTCATAGGATTCAAGGAAAACTGTCTATGTACTAAACTGCATAGGGGAAAGCTGCCCAATGCAGCCCAATGCATATGGTATGATTGAATACTTAAAATGATTGTTCATAGTCTGGTGCACTTTAGTGGGTTTTTTTTATATATATATATTTAAACCTAATATTGGAAATATTATCTTTGACTGCATCACAGCAAGGACAGTCAAACTGTATGTCACCATGTATTTTTCACTCTGGGTGATATTTAATGCATGTGGAATGGAGACATGTCCCAGGGAGGAGGCAACTTTTTTTTTTTACTTGTTGCAAAGTATATGTTCTGCCTGATATATCATCTCAATAGAAATGAAGGAGAATGTTGATGTAATAATAGCTGTGTTGTAATTGCAGTTTAGAGTTGTATCCTGAAGGTGGCACCATTAGCCTCTTGTCTACAGACAGCACTGACAAACGCCTATTCAGTATGCCAATGTGGTTCACATTTCTCATTTATAGGCATGTGCTTCTGTGCTCAGGATGTAACAAATGTGCTTTATTTGGTGATGCTCACTTTTGTTTTTCACATCTGCTCTGACCTCATTTTAACATTCTTTACGTATGATACTTTATAGTCAGGGACATAACATAGTAGGATCTATGGCTGCAATTAGAGGCTGCATTACCCTGAATTGTGGCAAAAAGTGATTACCTTACAACCCCAATTTCCAGGCACCCATCTTGGTTTCATGATCTATTTCTGGAAATAGCTGTACTAACCCCTGTCTTATAACTATGTGCCATAACACCACAGTGCAATTTAGGGCTGATTTCTAAGAAATTTGTCATATGAAGAATCGCAGAGCCTTCCATTCCCTAGGTTCCTTTCTAACTGCTGAAATAAAAATAATTGCATTCTACTCTATGATAGGTGATTGGTCAGTGAGAGAGTGGCTGCACATTACTGAGGTCAGCTTTGTGTTCTTCCCTTCTGTAAGCAGGTTCAGTACTAGGCTCACAGGAATGGTACTATTACTAGAAACCTGAATGGCTCGGAGAACTGCCCTATCCTATGCCAGCCCGGGTGGCGTTGTGCAGGAAATTTCAGATAAGACAACCCTAGAGTTGTATATAATTGTAGTTAAAGCAGAACTACACTGCATCTGAGCACCACAAACCAAAAACACGATCTAATGCATTTTTCATATTCAGAACAAACTCCTCCATCCATCCATGTCTCCATGCTTTTTTTTTTTTTTGAGAAATCACTTTGACCCCCCCTAGCTTTTCTGGTTATGGCCATTTTGAGTAAGGGCAGATGATTCATGTAGCATTTACTTCCTGGAATCCATCTGCCCTTAGCTTAGCCATACAGGCAAGTAGGTGTGCTTGGCTGATAAAACTCCTCTTCCCCTCCTGAAGACTCCTGGGATGTATGATATCATTTGCCCGGGCCTGAAAACCAGGAATTAACTGAAGAAATGTAAGAATGTTTTAAACAAGTAAATATGATATACTTTCCTATCAGTGTTTAATAATGCTAGCAGAAATAGTCAATGTTGATTGAGAGAGTTAAGTTCAGCTTTAATGTTTTGCTAATAAGTGTTTTGTTTGGAGCAATGGCAAAGATGTATGATATTAAATTGTGAACTATTGGCTCAGCAACAGATATGATGGGATTTTGGGCCTCTCTGCATTAACCCCTTGCTTACAGGGCACTTTACCCCCCTTTCTGCCCAGGCCAATTTTCAGCTTTTAGCGCTGTCACTTTTTGAATGACAATTGTGCAGTCATGCAACACTGTACCTAAATGAAATCTTTATAATTTATTTTCACACATAGAGCTTTCTTTTGGTGGTATTTAATCACAGCTGGGTTTATTATTTTTTGCTAAAAAAATTTAAAAAATCCTAACATTTTGAAAAAAAAAACAGTTTCATAGTTTGTTCAGTGATGTGCGCTGATGAGGCTGTACTGATGGCCACTGATAGGCTGCACTGATGGGCACTGATAGGCACTGATAAGGCATGAATGATGGGCACTGACAGGTGGCACTGGTGGGCACTGATAGGTGGCACCGATGGGCACTGATAGGTGGCACTGGTAGATGACACTTATAGATAGCACTGATAGATGGCACTGATGGGCACTAATTGGCAGCACTGATGGGGACTGATAGGTGGCACTGGTGGGCATTGGTAGGTGGCACTTGTGGGCACTGATAGGCGGTACTGATATGCAATGGTAGGTGGCACTGGTGGGCACTGGCAGGTGGCACTGGTGGACACTGCTTAGCAGAAGTAGGTGTCTGTGTGCGGGACCGATGTCCCTCAGACAGAAGCCGGTAATCAGCTATTTTTTTCTCACGCTGATTATGATCTTCTGTTTACATCACGTGATCAGCTGTCATTGGCTGACAGCTGATCATGTGGTAAGGGGCTGGGATACTCTGATCTGTGATCAGCCGAGTCTTGTTGACTCGCTGATCACATGGACGCCCTCCCGGCAATTTAGGTCAACCTTTCAGCTATAGTGCGGGTGTGAGGAGGTTAAAGTAGGACTATAGGCAAAACTTTGATTTTTTTTTTTTCATTTTGGATAGAGTAAGGGAGGGCTATAACCCCTGTCAGATTTTTTTTTCACCATCTGTGTCCCATTGTGGGGGTTTCCCTTCACTTCCTGTTCCATAACAGGAAGTGAAAGGAAATCCCTCTAAATCAAGAGAATTCCTTGGGGACCCCCAGGTCACCTGAACTAGTGTCCCCATTGGAAAGATTTCCCCTCTATTACTTTTCGGGGGGCAACCCAAAATTTGGTTAATGTCTTTTACTTTCACTTTCAATGATAATGGTAAACAAGACAAATAGAGAGGGTGAATCTCCCTAATGGGGCACAGACAACAATAAAAACTGATAAGGCTGGGTTTACACCATTGCGAATTGGATACGGGTTCCCCGCACCCAATTCGCAATAGCAGGAGATTTTGACTGGTTCTCTATGGAGCCGGTTCACATATATCCACAGCAGGTCCGGTGTGTTTTTCACAAAAACACTGTCCGACTTTTGGTCCGTTTCAGGTCCGAATGCAGCCCAAAATTCAGTGAGCCAGGAAGCACCGGACCCCTGCTGTGAGCCGCATGCGGTTCATATGTGAACCCAGTTAGTGTTCTAATCCCTCTTCACTCTATCCTAAACTAAAAAAAAAAGATTTGCCTTTAGTTATGCTTTAAGGTAAAACTTGGTACACCTTTGAGCCATCATGTATGTCATTGTGATGTCATCATCATGCAGCTTCTAGTGACATAATATAGCCTATGTTGTCCTTGAACGTGGGGAACTCACAGACAGGCTCATCAGCAATCTATGCAGGTCCGACCTGGATCTCTACACAGCATACATAGGCCACGGCTTAGGGAGACGAGGCAGCACACCCTGCCACAAGCACCCCTCAAACAAATAGAAACAGAAACAAAACCTCCTGCAATAGAAAAAGTTTAATAAATAAGACAAGGACAAACCAACTTTGGAAAATATTAGTCTGTGACCCCTTATTGGGGTAAAAGCAGATGAATTTTCTGTAAACTTAACCATATACAGTAAAACCTTGAATTGCGAGCATAATTCGTTCCGGAAACGTGCACTGCACCCTAAACCCACCCAGTTGTGTTACATTAGGGAATTAATATTCGCTAATGTCTTCCTACTTCTCCTCCCGGCCAATCAGTAAGTGGGTCCTGAGACCCGATTGGCCCGGGAGTCTTAGGACTCCCGGGCCGATTGGGTCTCAGGACCCACATCTTGTTCGGTCCATGAGGAAAAGCAACGGCCCCTCGGCAAGCTGGAGCGAGGAGCAGCATGTGCCCCCTAAGACAGATCACCGTCTTCCCAGCTCCATAGAGCTCGCACTGGGCACTGTCCTCCTAGCAGAGTCCATAGCTCCAACGAGCGGGTCCTCCCAACGGGAGCTGCCTGGGAGAAAAGAGACGGAGCGGACGGATGCAGAGATTGTCCTGTTTGCAGATGGGAGGATAAGTGGGAGCTGGTGCGGAGAGCAGTGTGAGCACTGAGGCCTGTGCACGGAGGGTGGGGTGGTGATGGTATGAGTGAGTGAGGGGGCAGGTTTGTATGCCGCCCCCCCCACAACATATTAAGCACCAGCCACCACTGCCTGTGCCAGTTCCCGCACTGCATCAGACTCGCAGGCAGTTCACACTGCGCTCTGCGGACCACTGAGGGTGTCAATATAAAGTTAATGACACCCCCAAATTGGTTCTCAGAACGCAGTACGAACTGTGGAATCAGACAAAATTGGATCGCATGGGTATGAACACCCATGCGATCCGATTCCAGTGCGGAAAAAAAAAGGGTCCTGCACCATTTTGGTCTGAACGCAATGCGATATGAGCCATACAAACTGTATGGCTGAATTCACCTTGCACAGACATTGCATATGATTGGTGCAGGAATGCGGTGTGATTCACATGCAATGTCTGCAATCGCATTAGTGTGACACCAGCCTGAAGTATGTTTGCCATTAGCTTGCAATGTCTTCTTTACTTTGATTGTCAAGATTGCTTATGCAGTTCAGTTTCTGAAGAAAAAGTTGTCTATTAGCCATGGCGTGTTTTGGAACTCAAGGGGAAAGGATTTTCATAAATGTTACAGTACTTGTTATATGGGCACATGAGAAAGAGACATTTCTTATTTCAGTTACCTAAACTCCAGGAAAATATTAACAACTTGAGCTCTGGAAGGTTTTACCCCCTTCATGACCAGGCCATTTATGGCTATTTAGCACTGCGCTACTTTAACTGGTAATTGCGCGGTAATGCGACTTTGTACCCAAATTAAATTGATATCATCTTTTTACACAAATAGAGCTTTCTTAGGGTGGTATTTAATCACCCCTGGGTTTTTTATTCTTTGCGATGTAAACGAAAAATGACCTAAGATTTTGAAAAAATAAATATAAATAAATATTTTTTACTTTCTGCAACAAAAAATGTTCAATAAAATTTTTTTTTTTGTTTTTTAAATCACATTTCTTCATAAATTTTGACCAAAATGTATTCTGCTACATGTCTAAGATAAAAAAAAAATCCCAAAAAGTGTATATTGATTGATTGGTATGAAAGTATGGTAAGTAAGTATCCGGATACATTTTGTTGTATGTATACAATCACAATAAAGTATCTTATCTTATCTTAACTTATCTTACATACCACTTGTTTTTTATACTACTAATGGTGGGGGGAACTGACTAACTGCCACTGACATCACCAGTGACAATTAATACAGTGATCAGTGATATTACTATACACTGTCACTGTACTAATGGCAATGGCTGGGAAGGGTTTAACATCTAGGGCAATCAAGGGCTTAAATGTGTGCCTAACTATGTGTAATACTGTATGTGTAAAGTGTGCTGCTTTTACTAATAGATCTCTTAGTTTCTCATCCCTGCTTTGCCCCTTTGTCCCTCTGTACGGTGCTCTATGTTGATTGTCAACACATAAACATAAATTGCAGCACTGGAAATATAATTATACGGTTAAAGATCCTGAATTTTACCCACAGTGTCCAAACTCTCTGGTTCTCGGTCTTCCACTGTTCTTAATCAATAAATATTGCAGGTATTCTCCTATTCAAATGAAATACTGAAATACACAAAATATAGCTCTTGTTAGACACGTGCAATTATTTTCGTTACAAATTAGATTTCGGGCAAATTTCGGCATATTCGTTCATTCGGAAGCATCCGAATGAACGAAAGATTCTTTTGACGAATGCACACAAAAACGAATTGTCAGAAAGAACGAAAATCCGAAAATACAAAAATCCGAAAGAACGAAAAACAATTCAACCTACGAATTTAATGAATCAATTACATTCGGATAATTTTGTTTTTCATATTTTCTATTATAATTACATTTTTAACTATTATTATAGTTTTTATTATTATTTATTATTTTAAACTATTAAACAATAGGTAAAATAGCTAAAGTCAGTAATTCTTCTATTCAGGTCTCTGCGCCATGGCAGCTAATTTGGGATAGATTAGATTAACATCTTTATTGGAAATTCCTTTCATATTTGGCTAAAGTAACTTAGTGAACGTAACGAATACGAACGCATCCGAAGTTACGAATTATCCAAAGTTACGAATGCCGCATCTAAACGAATGGAATGGAATGAATGCGAATGCATCCGAAGTTACGAATGATCTGAAGTAACGAATGCCGATCATAATGAATGATCCGGTAAACCAAAAAAAACCAAAAAACGAATGAAACGAAAATAAAATGAAACAGATTTTTCGGTACTGCACATGTCTATCTCCTGTAGCGTGATAAAGCTTGGTACCATTTATTAAAACCATCCACAGAAAATACAGAAGTCGACTTTGGACTCACAAGGAACGCTATTGACCATTCTTAATTGATGACGTGTGACATCAGTGTGCTAACTCCACCCAACGCATTTCGTCCTACAGGTTTTCTTCAGAAGCCCCTTTGGTGTGTTTAACTGTGTGGAGTTTTTCCTTAACTGAATGTTAGGTACCAGGTGAATCAGATGTAGGGAACATTTAACTGCCTTGATAGGACCTCGTCTTTATTAAAGCCATGGCATCCCACATCTGATATGTTTGACTCTAGACAGGCTTGGAGGTTAGGCTGTAACGTCCAAATGTCATTGGTTAGACTGGAGATTTTGGATTGAGAGACCATTATTCCTTCTTTTTCTTGTGGCAATATAGTTACATTATTTCCAAACCTCTCCTATTCCTCTTAGTTGTAGAGCTAACTTTATATAACTATATGACTGGTCTATTGCTTATTATCAAGGCTGTTCCAATGACCTTGTGCAGAATAATTCACTGACATTCCTATTACAACCAATCTGTAGCTGGTGTCACATTTAAATTACAATATAATAGAAATAAATTCATTTCTTCATAGAGAGGATTAACATTTTCTAGAGGAAGCAGAGCAGCACAGTTGTATAATACATACCGAATAGAAATTTAAAAAAGAAAAAAAAAATGAGCATGGCAAAGGTAAAAGGTTTTACACTCCCAGCACCCATCAAATATCCAATATAATTTAATATATGGAAAATGTAACTGTGAAGTTTATGGGGAGTTTGTAGACAGCTTATGCACCATTAAAGGCCCACTGTCTGTAGCTAAAAATATTCTATTATGGTAACTTTACATGTAATGGTAGTACTAAAGAGTAGAGTTGAGCGAACCTCTGGAAGTTCGGGTTCTGCTGGTCCGGCCGAACTTCGGGACAAAGTCCGGGTCCGGGTCCGGACGGAACCCGAACGATCGCACGGACAACGAACCCCATTGAAATCAATGGGGACCCGAACTTTTATGCACAAAAATGGCTGTAACAAAGTCCTGGAAAGCCCTAGAGGGCTGCAAAAGGAAGTAAAATGGGGGTAAGGGTAGGGCAAGTGCCCTACAAAAAAATGGGGACAGGGAAATAACTGTAAATATTTTTTAAAAAATAAAAACATAAAAAAAAGCAAAAATGGAGGTGAATGTGGATCATCTTCAAACTGTGTCTGAAAAGTATTAATTAACGGTAGAAGCCATATAACTGTTCTAAAATCATCTTCAAACTAGGGCAAGTGCCCTACAAATAAATTGGGATAGGGAAA